>VDFB02368564.1:0-30638 GCA_007258455.2 Sequoia sempervirens
AAGAATTTTACTTCTGACTCAGTCCCACCGGGCATGCCAAAATTGTTATCTCCTAGAAATGCACCCTATGCAAAGTTATGAAAAACTAAGCTTTCTAGAGAAACATGGGATCATTTCAAGGTTGTGGGTCACCTAGAGTTGAAATGAACCTCCGGATAAGGCCAGCTCCTAACTGGTAATATCACTTAACTACTAATCTTTGTAAGGAAAAGGGAGAAGGAGTGCATGAAAATAAAAATTAAAACCTATGGTGATACACCAAATTTTCTCAAAACATGTACAGTTGTTTAACACAAAGTTTTCAATCAACTAATAAAAGCTGATATGCACAACTCAATACTCATATGATACTGCATAAGCATTTCATAAGAAAGCTACGATACATACAGTCCTAGAAGGATGATAAATTCTCCTCACAACTAAAAACTGTGTGCATCACCAGCATAACCTATAACTTCTAATATGCATATCTCCTCTGCTTAAAAGTACTATTAATGAGACATATTAACAAGGAATAAGAAAACTCACATGTAAATTTATCAATCATCCAACACACTCAATGAAACAGATAACTGAGAAGGAAAAAATTGCTTTCTTTATTGATCTCCAAAGGTGAAACTCTACCATAAAATGTCTGTAGATGAGTTACAAAACTTAGTATTCTCCTCTAAGGACTCATAGAAGTCACAAAGCATAAACTATGCAAGTAAGAACTGACTACAAAATGAGGCAAAAATGTCATATATACCAAAACTAAAAAAGTGTCACCCCTTTGTTTTAGGGTTTACAAAATATCAGTTTTTAGAAGGGTCGACCCTCAGATCTTTTGAAAATAAAGTTAATGCATTCAATGTACATCCCCATGTCCATGTTGGTGAAATATCGCTCCAGGGATGGCCCTTCAGATCTTTTGCAACCATCGCATTAACTTCTGGCCCTTGTGTCCACCTTCGAACTTCCATCAGAGCCGCCTTGAATGCCCTGAAGCATTATCATAAATGTCGCTCTACCTTTGCCAGCAGACATCCCAGCTGTCTTTGAGACTCACGGCTTCTTCCCCTGTTTCAGATCTTTCTTCAAGTTGATCCCCTCACAAGAAAGATAGCATCAAATGTTCTCTGTTGTTAGGCCTCCCTAGAGACAATACTACTGGCTTCGAACTGATTCATCATCCTTGATCACAAAGTAGATCCATACTGCTCACATTCCGTTAATCTTCCCCACAAGAATAGTCACAATAGTCAAACTGCCCATGATCCATCTTTAGCTCCTTCTGATTGGTTGAACTCATGCCGCATAGATTCCCAGACGGTCAAAGGTCATTCAAACCAAATCGCATGTCGGTGATACACTAGCTATGTCTCCCCGATGCGATTAGACTTCGTAGCAGCATTCGTCATGGCTTACAACCGTTGGCAAGAGTTCATATTGAGCTGCAAAAGTCATATCGACATCCCTAAAACCATTGTCATATCGACATCCCTAAAACCATTGCAAGACTATCGCCTTCGATCAGACATCATAGCGAGCCCTCAGGAGTCATACCGATATCGCCATTTCATCGCCCAGACATCCACATTCGGTAAGAGTTCTCGCCAAAGTCTGCAGCGGACCTATCGCTATCGACAAGACAAACATTAGTTGGGAAGACCTCATACCGAAGGCATGGACCTTTGGCGAGACACCATCGAGTTGGCAGGACATCTCCCCTATTTCAAAACACTATGCCGATGCTAACTCCCTTCGGCAAGACACCATCGGGTCGGCAAGACACCATTGGGTCAGCAAGACCTTTCACTGAGGCCACTTCATTTCGCTGAGACCTTGCTCTTTCGAGAAGACATCTCCCCGAGATCATTCACTTGGGCGAGACTCCCCGTCATCGGCGAGACATTACACCGACCCCTGCCATTCCTCCTGAGCTCGAACCTTCTTTCGGTGAGACTCCCACTGTTCGGCAAGACGTTATAGCAAAAGCACCCTTCGTCGGTGAGACCACCGGTCATTGGCAAGACATCACGCCGAACTCACAGCCTTTTGGCGAGACCTCACTCCGTCGCCGAGACATCTTCCCAAGCTCAACATTATGCCGAGACCTCCATTTATTGGCCAGACCTTATGCCGAAGGCAATCCCCTTCGGCGAGACTCCACGCAGTCGGAGAGACATCATGTCAAACACAACCCCGCGGCCAGGAGTCTTACCGACTATGAATATCCATTCGGTGTGACCCTATCGGGTCGGCAAGACCTCACACCAAGCACCAAACATTACACCGAGACCCTTCGTTTCGGCGAGACCTCACCTCGTCGGTGAGACATCACAGCGAGAGCACCAACTTTCGCTGAGACCTCTAGTGGTCAGCAGGACATCTCCCCGAGCGCAGATTTCTTCCCCGACTCCAACCTTGTGAACAACTATCGGTGAGACATCCCAAGCGAGGAGAGATAAAACTTCACAGCGACCTAGATGTCTTGGCGACCATGAGGATTTCAAACGGGTATAACACACTGCTAGTCGGTAATACAATAGGAGGGTCTCAGCGACCTTCCTCATCAGGAGTTTTATGCCAAATCTGATTGAGGCATGTTTTTCTAACAAACTTCCTCGAGAAATACATCGGGTGTATGATTTAATCTTGCACAACAATATCCCCATTTGGCCTTCATGAACACCTGAAACATAGATTGCCCTGCCTGTTTGAGCCCGCAGGTGAAATTCAAGTAACAAGAGTAAAGGTGAAAATTACTTACCTATACCCTTTTCCATTATTATTTAGGCTCACTTTGATCATAATGTCATTTATGCAATGAATAAATTATAGGTGGCATATTCTTGCATGAATTTGACTTATGAAATCACCATATTTTCATCCCATTATCACCCATCCATAGAGATCAATCCCAATTTCTAGATTCATTATTCATCACCCTAGATCAAATCTATAGGTGTGGACTTCACCCATGTGATTTCTTCAAAATTCTAAATCTAAACTCTAAACCTTCAAAATTCAAAATAAATCTCATCATCTTCCTCCTACTAGCTATTATGAGCCAACTTAATAGCATATTTTTGTGTTGATTTGTGTGCTCTTTTATTTATTTAAAGATACCCATTCACTCAAATTTGATATCATCTACAATGCTTAAAAGAGAAAGGAAATTGAGGTCAAAAAGCTTAAAGAACCAATTTTAAATTGTTTACTTGTGATATCAATTTAGGCCTATTGCATGCTTGCTATCCTCAACCACTATTTTGAAGTTATTGTCTTGATCCAACCAGGAGTCTAACTGAGAAGAACACGATCCTCATGATTCAACAAACTATGTAAATGTTTTTGTGAGCATGACCAATCCTTGATAAAATTTAGCTATCAAAAAATAAAGCAAGCCAATTCTAATAACCAAATTCCCTCCAATTCATTCACATGAAATGTACATGCTAGTTCATTTCCATAGGTATGGAGATTAGGTCTACAAGTAGAGACTTAAACTAAAACAAAACATAGCCAATTTAAACTTTTTGAAACATTTCTAGAATCAAAACTTGAACTTTCAATATTGTGGTGAATTAATTATTGACATCTTCTCCATTATTTTCTCAGCCTTAAATCTAACTAAATATTACATTTAAATTTATTTAAATATTTGTTATTTCCAATCCAAACTCATTTATATAAGACATTTGTATGTAATTATTTACATTATTTATGAAAGACATTGTAGATGCACTCCAACAAACTCTCTTTTATTTTTATTATTTTTTAAAGGATGAAAGACATTGTACATGGACTCCAACAAACTCTCTTTTATGAATGTACACCTTACAACTCTTGGTGCCTATTTAATTAGACTAAACAGATTTTCGCCAAAAAAGCCTATATCAAAACACAAATCACTCGTGATGAATGTTCAAATTATTAATTCATACTTTAGAAATATGACAAGTAACACTTAAGAAAAGTCTAACTATCGATCTGTGATTTATTCCTCGAACTGTCAATTCATAATTTAGTTCTCCAAAACATCTTCTTTTTAATATACTTAACTATAGCATAGATGGACCGCACCATCATTACGATTCCAAAGGCGATTTAGGTATAAAAAAGTTAAGGAGAGACTGAAACGCTTGACGAGATTGGAAAGAAACATAGAGTCAAGCATCTCGTGACAGACAAAAATAAATAAATTATTTAAGTGCCAGCAAAACTAACTGGCATTTGTAATACTTATCCCTCTTTTTATGTCCCGCGCCGCAGCTTGTGCAAATGACTTGCAAACGCTTGCATATTAGCTTTGGAAGACCCCCCATCTTTAACAGCTTTTCTGGCCATCTCCTGAAGCTTCCCTGCGTTTTTTCTCATCTCCTTGCCTTCGCCGCCACAAATCACCTGCCTTACAACCGCCTCCACTTTTTCTTCGCTAGGAAGCCCAGGTCTATGTTGGCAGAACTGAATCCCCAGCCCGAGCTCAACCAACAGTCTTAAATTGAAAAACTGATCTCCATACATGGGCCAGGCTATTATGGGAACTCCAAGCGTTATGCTTTCAAGCGTAGAGTTCCACCCGCAGTGGCTCATGAAGGCACCCACGGAGGGATGGGAGAGAATAAGAAGCTGTGGCGCCCACCCCCATATGACCATTCCTCTTCCTTTTGTACTCTCTAGGAACCCCCTGGGAAGATATTTGGTAGCGCGATCTGAAATCACTGGTTCGGTGGTCGGAGAGAGCTTAATGGCCCAAACAAAGGGCTGCTCGCTGGCTTCCAAGCCTCTCGCCAAGGCATTCGTTTGTTGTTCCGATAAAAATGTCTCGCTCCCAAACGATACGTACACAGTCGAGCGCGGGCTTTTGGAATCCAGCCATTGGACAAGCTCATCCTCACCGACGTCCGCCATTTTACCTCGCGAGATACCCTTTGTTGCTCCGCTGAAATAGCCTGGCGGAAGCAGTGGTCCTATGGCCCAAACTGGTTTGCCCGTTAAATTCC
Source organism: Sequoia sempervirens (assembly GCA_007258455.2). NCBI lineage: Eukaryota > Viridiplantae > Streptophyta > Pinopsida > Cupressales > Cupressaceae > Sequoia > Sequoia sempervirens. The sequence continues at coordinate 4,989 of VDFB02368564.1, forward strand.
TCAGATGCTCAACATACGCAGGCTCAAGCTCCTCGAATGTATTAATCAGCATACCGGAGCTTTGCCCGATCGACTGTAACCGCCGTAAAATAAACTCGACCCTGGGATTCAAAGAATCTCCATCGAAGAAATCGTCGGCTATCTCGTGTCTACGAAACGTGTGTGGATGCGGTAGATCCAGACTGAACACGACGCTGTCCTCGTCTTTTTTTTGCGATCCCTTGTGCAGCAAAGAACGCGACACAGAGTACAACAGACTTACCGCAAAGGCCCCTGAGGCGTTGAACTCAATAGAAGAAATCTTGTGCTTTTGAGGGCTTTCTCGAGCCCACCCCATGAAAACATCATGGACTACACAGACGGGAGCTTCTGTTTCCCCTTGCAGCTGCTGCTCGATCCAGAGATCAAAAGGCTGCTGAAGCTTCTCTGCTAACTGAAAAATAAGGCCGTGGTCGGACCTTGGAAGAAGGTCAGAACTTTCGCGTCCGTCTAAGCCCTCCACTGCGGGCGTCGGAAGAACTGAGAGGCGAATATCGAGACCGTTGGTCGCAGCTTCCAGAACATGGTGTTGCAGGCGGGAGGCATTAGCAGCTGTTGTGATATAACTAACGGTGAGACCATGGGAAGCCAGCAGCCTTGCCAGGTCCAGAAAAGGGATGGAGTGGCCCAGGGATGGGAATGGCACTGCCACAACATGAGGCTTCTGATTCTGAAATCCACTCATCGTACCGAATGAAAAACAATTCTCAGAAACAAATTAATAACATACGACGAAGGAAGAAATTAATAACATACTAGGAAGGAAGATGAATGCAGCTTTTTCAAAGACTGGAGGTTGGGCCTCCAGTGTTAAATTGAGGAAACGAGAGGCTGTTAAACGCCCAGCTAGTATAATTCTGTCGGTACAGACTAGCTATCCACGTCGCTCACTACCGCCCATGGAGGCATCCCCACCAAATTAGTAGGTAGTTGAATGAATGAACATTAAAAATCCAGTTGCATGGGCTAGAATTCGGAGCCCACGTGCGGGAGTGTGATTCTCTTGAAGGGCAGTTGGGAGCGTACTGTATATTCACACATTAGAATTTACTGTATTAATTAACTAGCACTCGCACCTAGGTGTGCAATGTGTATGTCGAAGAGATCTCGAAGGTCAATTAGAAATTTTTTTGATCTGTAAATTATTGTATAATTTAAATGATACTTGATTATTATTTATAATATAATATAACTATCTAATAAATAATACTTATTTAATGGTATTATATAATATGTAATAAATTTATAATAATATTTAACATCAATTAAAAAATTAAATATAAAGTCCTCAAAGTAAGGTGGTCTCATAGAATGCCTTGCACGCAAATATAAAGTCAGCTTTCGTAATCTCTGCCAACATTCTCGACCTGTATCAGTACTAATGGCAAATGTATATTCAAATTCACAACCTTTGCCAATATCCTCCATGCCTGTGCCATTACAGAATCCATGGATTAGGATATAGGTGTCCACCGAAGCATGATGCAGAGGAGCATTTATATCCAAAACTATAGTAGTAATCGTCCAATGGCTATGCATTTCAACTCTTCAATATGAAGATGTGTTTCATCAAGGCAGATAGTCTCCAGAAATACTTATGAAATTATCTTTAGATAAATATATCTTCTAGGCCTATTATTTGTGTATATCTTTGTTTTATACTATAAATTTCATTGATGCAAAATAATTTGCAGGCACCATTGTCTTCTCATGTCTCCAAGTAATGGGCATAATCTATTTTAGCTGTTGTGAGCTTCAACTTTGTACACAGATGGGGATTTGAAGGGGATGAAATCCCACAGTAATGCCTTGTGTGGTTTAAGCTACTAGGAATAGTGGAGAGTGGTGAGAGAGAAATCATGCCTAGAAGGCAAAGGGTGAATAGAGGACAAGGAGCTTGTTTTTTATTAAAGGAAAATTCCTCTAGCTTTTGCAACTCCCTGTCAATCCACCAAAGCTGGCATAAAATGCCTTGTCAAAGCAAATCACTTATTTTGTTGAGCTACTCAATAGGGATCTCCATCAATACGAAACATGTCATAATTTCTTGCAAGTAGAATTTGTGGGGTAGCCTGCAGTGACAATCATTGCATAGGCTGGATATAACCCTTGGGGGAAAAAAGTTTGCTATGAATTCAAAAACATTAACACCTCCACAACGTCACTTATTTGCAAAACATTTGATATTTATGCTCTATAGATGCATTTGATGGTCATGCACGAGAGGCAGACGATATCAACCATCGATACAAAAGATTTGCTAAGATTTGCTCTATCTACTTCATAGAGGGAACATCTTTGGTGTAATAATAAAATGAGACTTTATAAAGTTTTTTTATTTAAAAGGGTTTTTCCTTTGTATTTATTGTATAATGTGTTGAATCTATGCAATTTGTAATTCTCATTTCATTTATCTTATAGTTTACTTGTAATGATTAGTAATCCACACTCATAATTTCTAACAAGGAGATTATCAAATATTTAATTATACTTATAAGTATTAATTTTTGAAACATGTAAATATGATATAGATGGAGTGAATGCACTTCACGAGTCTAAGATTGTGATATTAATTTAATAAACAAAATTTGTATTAGTTATTTTTAGTTATCATTTTATTTAAACATCATCCAATCTAATGGTCAAACAAACAATAGTAATTTTACATTTCATCCATATCAAGAAAGGTACATATTTGTCCTATTTTATTGACAAAAATTAACTCTTGATTGTTAAAGTAGATTATGTTTAAAATGACGTAATGCAATCTACATTCGCTAACATTATGATTAAATATGTTTAAATTTATGTTTTTTTTTTAAAAAAAATTTAGTCTAAAAAAATTATAATTTAGCCAATAGGCTATATTATGTGTTAGGTTCCACCCTGCAAGTTGTCTCACGCCGGGAAAATTTTCTAACATCGGGAAAAGTCGCCATAATCTCTTGGTTGAAAACAAAATTTGATTTGAAGTACATCAAAACTCTGAACGCGATTTTCTCGTGCATAGGAAAACTAGAGGCGGTGTCGACATTTGTCCAGGATTTCTAACAAGCATGTTAAATACGTGTGCTACATGTACATCAAAACATATGACGGTACAACCACAAATCACCATCATTTGCAAGTATTGAAGGGAATTAATAATCATTTAGAATGCAAATAGAAACTGCTCCTATTCCAAGCCGTGAAAGTTCATCGTCACATAGCCCTTCTGAAAGTCCCCAATTTTCTCCAGATTCTGTACCTAATCCGTCTCCAGATGACCATGAGGACGAAAAAATTGAAAAACTCTAGTGAAGAGCGTCTGGGAGAACATGGATATTGGCAAGGCGATACAAATGGTGTAGAATTTGAGGTAAGTTACTTGCTAGGTTGCCAAATCCTAACAAAAAAAATAGGGGGAAAGTATATGGTTGGACCACGTTTTGTTGTGTTTTATTTCCTTCTAAAACAATTTTGTTGTTTGAGGTATAATGGCATCTTCACAATAGGTTGCCTATTACGAGGATAAAAAATAATCATAGTTGCTCCATGTAATGTGATTGACATCTTGAATCCCCATGCCATCTTTTTATTGTGGTAGAAGAATAGAAATTCCTTCTTATGCTTCACCCTATCATTCAATATAGATCTTATATTTGAAATGTACTCTCTACTGCCTTCCTCTCCCAAGATAGGCGTTGGGCTCTCACTAGTCAGGCCAATGCAATAGGAAACCCAAGTTGAAGATAGATAACATAAAGATATGACATTATGAAGTAATTTTGATCATTATGCAAGAAAATAAAGTCATTGCACTCTCCAGATCAATCTTATGATCTCCACCTCCAGATCTCAATGACTAGGCAAATGTGGTGATGGACATTTGAGATACAAAACAAATATTATTTAAAAATTTCAAACATTCCTGCCACAATTCTCTGGAACTGCTAGATCTAGTGTCTTTTTCTAATCTCTTTCAAGATTTTTCCAACAAAGCAGTCTCTATCAAGGTATGTGCAAGATCATGATGGGCCAAAAAGTGGCAATATGATGGGTATGTGGCTAACGACTATTTTTTACCTAAAATTGATGAAAAAAAAGGGTTTTTAAAGGAGATTCTCAACTTTCCACCAATATAAATTATGCTTTACTTTGAATTTAATAAGTAATTATTATTCATTTTCTATTTAAATTGACTAAAGTCTGATTGATAGGTGATTGAAAAATATCTATAGCTTTCAAATGGTATCACATTTTTGAATCTAAAACATGTCACATTCTATGCCATACTATAGGATTAAAAAAGAAAAATTGAAAATTTCATGAAGTTTTCACCAAGTTAAGGTGAGGACATACAAGTTTTTATATTTTTAAAAAATTGTAATAAAAATTTACAATTAATTATTTACTTGGAAATAAATTACAAAAAATATGCATCACATCGGGCATGAGTCCTCTACTTATATCTAAAATATTATAAAAAATATTATCATTTTATTGTGGTTAGGGTGGTCGGACAAACACCTACTTCTTATTTTTTCCCGAAATTTAAGTACCATTGCATTGAAATTTCAAATTTTCACCAAATAGATTTAAAAAAAAAAAACCTAGTAGTTTAGAAACTACATTCAATTTGCAACAGACTATATTCTTACATATTTTTGAAATAATATAGATAACTTATTCAAATTTTTACGTCAAGTTGCCTAACTCTGATTTTTCTAAATTTTTTGCCACTTAAGGGCCTATTTTTCCATGATGATCCTGCACATACCCATCATATAATCTTCATTCTCCCAATGCCATGCCTTCAAATAATAGAAAATTTAGTGTCACTTTGAATTCCTTTCTCACATCCAAATAAAAAGTAATGGCAATTTTAACATCCCATCATACTTGGAAAGGTTTGAAACAATCTTCAACAAGCTCACAACACCTTTTGGAAGGTTTGCAATGCCTCATTCAACATATGCATACCTCAAAGTAGATTTCAACATAATTCAACATGACATTGCTCACATCTAGAAAAATATAAAAGCAATAGTCATGCTGAATGACATTACACTTTTTTTTAATGTCTTGAAAATTTCACTGTCCACACAAAATCATTTATGTATTTCAACTATTGACACTTTTTTAAAAATTTGAATGAATCACAGGGATCAATTATTTTCAAGAACTAATAAGGTGCTTTGAGTTCTTTTCCTCTTCAGATCTATACCACTTGAATATTTAGCTTCCTTTTTAGCCAAGCACTTGGATGTATTTTGATCATAAGTTATAACCATAACACCTAACATTGTGGACTGGACATAGCAATGAAGTGATAAGACTAAAACAATCTCAGAGACATGCAACTGACATTACAAAAGGCAGATCCTCAGAAAATGAAGCATATAAATTCATAAAGTAAGCATTAGAAACTCACAAGCATAGTCATCTCCATAGATATATTCTTAGCTTGAGGATCAGGTTCATCCCCTTTTTCCACAACCTAGAGTTGGACTTTTGATTAAATAGAACTTGGATTTATTAGCACAAAATATGCACTCTCAAATTAGCCACATTCACAAAATTATCATGCACCCAAATTAATGTGTATTTCATGATAATTCACAATTTGACTTAGGCTCTTCGTTTTTTCAATTAGATGTAGAATTGAGATTAGAAAATAAGCTAATATTTGCAAGAAGTAAGTAGTCACTGTCGTAAACAAATTATATAAAAGTTAAAGATTTCACTATCCATCACACAAAATCATTTATGTATGTCAACTATTGACACTTTTTAAAAAATTTGAATGAAGCACAAGGATCGATTCTTTTCAAGAACTAATCAGGTGCTTTGATTTATTTTCCTCTTTAGATACCATTTGAATATTTGGCTTTCTTTTTTAATTGATTTGTTTAATTGGATTTATATTGACAAGCTTATCTTTAGGCTAGTTTTTCATTTTCAAATCTTGTTTATTTACTTTATGCAGGCCATTTTTAGAGGAGCAATGAAAGGAACATTGATTGTCATGTGCCCTTTGCCTCAAGAGAGAATTCCAAAGTTTCAATTACTAAATTCTTGTCATGGCTTTGTCATCATTTTCGTATGCAACACATAATGGAAGGCATTTTTACTTTTTAACTTATGTATTCCACAATATTAATGAATACAACCCCCTTGCATGGCTAGAAGTCTTATCTATTTTTTGTATCTCTTCATATTACAAAGATCTAAAGTGATCTAGATTGAAGAATGGAATAGAGTAGCAGATTCTTATGTTTTTACTTTACCACAAGAAAAGAAAAGTATGTCTCAAGTCAGAGAATTTATGAACTATTTGAAGCATTCCAAAAATAGAATGTGAAAATTCTAAAGGTTTACTAGTTCAAAAGATTCACAATATAAAACAAAGAACTCCTTAATAAAACACTTTCAAATTTCCAAGTAACAATATAATTCTGTCGGCATATTCCTTGCACCTCCCTCTAGGTGCAAGTGCTAGTATTTAAATAGCTCTCATTTAACTTATTCAAATTTAGTGATTCAATTTTGATACAAATCCCCACCAGATTCGGGCCCACATGCAGAAGGGGGCATAATTTTGGAAATATTTGATTGGAAATCGAGCCCACTTGATGGTTGTTGGGAGCACCGATTGTACTACACCGAGACTCGTCTTCACGTCAAACTCACCGCTTGTACCATCCTTTCATTTTTAGGATTATTGATTTATTTCTAGTTATTTAGGTGTGTAAGAACATAGTATTATTTGAGTTCATATTTTTACTAACTCATTTTTTTAAAGTATTTCATTATTCTTATTTATTGAGATGTAATTTATTTTATAAATTTGTAGTGAATTTTATCATTATATATAAGGTATTATTGGTGATGTGAAAGTAAAAGGAAATGATATAATTAGGTTATGTTGATTTGTTATAGATGATTATGTAATTGTTTTATAATAGAAAGATATTTTATAAGTTTTTAATTTGAAAAGGTTTTTCCTATGTATATATTGTGTAATATGTTGAATTTATGTATTTTGTAATTCTCATTTTATTTATTCTAAATATTTTTTTTGCATTGATTAATTAGGTGATAGGCTTCCCTTGTGGACATGCCAGTCCACAATTAACTAAAAAACCCAACTCATGTCACTAAACCCTTGTCTCACATCAGTAAACCATTTTCAGTTGCCAAATTTTAGGTGCTTGTTTTGCAGTAGCTTTCACCTGAAAAGTTATCTCACGTCGGGAAAAAATCTTGTAGGAGGGAAAAACATTCATCACCCCATTCCTAAATACAAATTTTAACTCACAACCAATATTCTTGTTTAAAAGTCTACAAAAATATTATCTATGTCCCAATATTTTTAGATCATTCGTTTACCTACTGTGAATGTATTGAAGCCACAACCATGGGGAGAGTGGTTTTGTTTCGTCTCATTCTCAAAAAAAAATTTCTTTGGTAGGGTTTCATAATATTTTTCCTGCAAACTCTGCCCATTATTTCTCAATAGTATCATTGACAACATAACTCAATTTGTGTAGAATCTTGAGGTAAGTCATTTACCTTGGTTTCAATGATTTTTTTAGTGAATCTATACACAGCTGGATCATTTTTGTTGTGTTTTATTTCATTCAATTTTTTTTTATTGTTAAACGTTAATAAATGACATTAGGTCTTTGGTTTTATCTATGGTTGTTTTTATATATGATATTATAGAAATACTTGGTGTTAGATCCCTATTTTTTTCTTCATGTAGAGATATTTTGAAGAATTATTTAGTACCTGGGAGAAGACCCAGTACCTAAGCATGTTCCAATAGTTGTTTAGCATTTGTTGATTTAATGTCCAATATTTTTAACAATATTGAACCAATAGTTGTGACTTTAAAGTTGTTAGTGTTGATGATGACTACCCATAATTGAATGAAATTTATTCCTTAGATCTATAAAAAAAAAATCACGTGATGCCACATTAGCATACCAATAAAAGATAACTTAGTGTACACTTATTAGTCTCACTTTTTTTGGGCCTTTTCTGGACACCTTGACAAAAGGCATGCTGATGTGGCATCATATTTGATGATGTGGCCTTGAAACCTTAGTTATAAGAAAGGGAATTTCCAAGTAAGCTACTATAAAATATTGGGAGTGATTTGAAATTTCCACTTAGGATTTTGAGAAGCACAAAGTCAGGGTGCTCAACTACTGGGTCCTCTCCCCTATTGAATGGATATCAACTACTACAATTATTGTCAAAGCTATTTTCACATAGAGTGAATAGAAGAGATTGAACCATTTCATATATTAAATTTATAACATTCTTTTTCACAAATCTTATATATTGTACATAATATATATTTCTTAATAGTTTATATTTTAAAAATCAAACATCACAAGGCAACAAATTGCTGTGACACAAAACAACTAAAATTTTAAAAGATTGTGTTGAATAAGTGACAAATAGATTGGATTTCTAGATGGGTACACCCTCTCAAATGGTTGGTCACTTGGTTAGGACTCAATGATACAATTAGGTACCAATGTACTTTTGATATTATTACATTCCTTTTCCTTTGACTTCTGCTAGATTGGATTACTATCTTTACAATAAATATAGTATCATGCTAGATTGGATTCACTGATGGTGCCATTACTTATCCTTATCCTTATCCTTAAATCCTACCATGTTCTCATCACATAAAATCTGATCCAATCTGTCTTATCCTTATCCTATGTTCACCAGTTTCATGAGCTGCAAGTTTAAGTCGTCATCTTAACTACCAATGGTAAGAGTGTAACCATCATTTTGCAACTACAAATAACTTGAGTTTAGTTGTTAAATATGTTTTGTTGAATCATCTGAACCCTACTCTAGAAATTGATACATAAAAAAATGTTATATTGTTTGATTATGTCATTCATTAAAATTTAAATTCTATGAGATGCAATAAATAGGGGATATGTATTGAAATTTGGAAAATTTTGATAAAGTGAATACCCCTCATGTTCTTGTGTTGGAAAGGTAAAAATGATTATATAGGTTTGATATAAAATCCTCTAACCAAAAGAAAAAAGTACTTTCTTAATAATTAAAATTCATTTTTTAACAGATTTTACTTTCTTAATATATACTAATTAATATTGAGAGGTATCTTGTGTCATTATCATGTACATAAAAACTCATTAATAATTAGTTTTTACTTAAGAGTTATTTTATTTTACTTTAATACTATTAAGGATTATTTTATTTACATTGTTTACTAAGAGTTACTTTTATTTACTTCTAAGATTTATTTTGTTTCATTTTTAAATTATTTTATTTTATTTATACCATCATGACATGATATTATGATGTCATTATAGAATACTTTTTACATAAATAAAATAATTTGAAATCATATTGAAACATAGAAAAATAGGGTTTGTCAAAATGAATTGATGGAAAATAGGGTTACAATGGACCTATTTCTCTAATTTCATTCAGGAAATGAGATTCAAACAATGAAATTTGACTATCAACCAAAAGGTGAGTCAAATCAAGGTGTGAATTTAAAAATTTCCCCTTTACACAAGGATGAGGGTCTTGATTAAACAACACTTTGGGGAGAAAGGTTAAAAATAGAAAAACAATTCCAAATTGCAATCTACAAAGTGCATCTAGAAGATTAAGCTCAATTCTGATGGAACCAGAAACTAAAATGCAGATCTAAGAATGGGAAAGTGATGTGTACTAGTCACCAAAAGTACTTTTTCAAAGCTCACTTAGGACTCATTCACCCTATTGCGAATGAGTCCTAGCTAGGGCTCCTAAAAATCTATTTCTGGGTTCTCCTCTGTTGTGTCTGCACTCCCAGATTCTTGAATCTCATAGTCAGACAACCGGAAATAAATTATGAAGTAACCATTTTCGTGAAATTGCAAGAATGGTGACAACAAATGCAACTTTGAAAACTTTGCAATTTTGCTCTTCAATAGATCTTTCGCCTAAAATCTACAAACATACATCAAGAGAGAAAAATGTTATTTTGTTAGGTGAATGGAGGTTTTCCTTGGTCAACCCCATTTTGGTCATTAAACCTTGAAATGAAATGCAATAGCTCATGAAAGAATGATGAATAAACAAATGCAATGTCACAACTCACCAAACCCTTGTTTGAACCTTGGAATATGGCTCTATAACTTGTATGAAATGGCTTCAATGGATGTGGATCTTGATCATGAAACTTGACTTGAAATAATTCCTTTGAATGCTTGAATGGATCTTGAACACTGCATCAACATATTAGCTCAAATAACATGTATGATGCAAGAAGACATTGACATGATAATGGATCTTGATTGCTGCAATTAATTCTTCAATAAATTTTCCCTTGAATGCCTTGAAATGCTCTTGAATTTTCTCTAGCATGATCTCATGAAGTCACATACAAATTCTAGGATGAAACATAGTGAAATGGCCTCTTATTTATACATATGTTAACATTAATTCTCAAAATTCAAATAACAAAAGCCGACATGTGAATATACATTTGAAATAATTGAAATACTGCCAAAAGCATATTTGAAATCTAGGTCCTAGGCCTAAGTGAGGACTCGTTCACCCTTGGGAGAATGGGTCCTAGGTCACTTACCTAGGACACACATTCTCCAATGTTAAGTGTTATGTTATGGTATTGATGAATGTTAGGTTTTACCCTTCAAAAGTTGTAATTAATTAGGCTTGGATTTGAATTAAAAGGGCCAATTAAGGAAAATTAACCTCAATTAATTAATAAACCCTAGATTAGTGTGAAAGTGTAAAGGTACGCCTTACAATACCATTTAAATAAGGCACAATCAAGTCCATTTTAATTTAATAAGGCGCTAAACAAGTAATGTGAATATGTAAAATACATATTACAACACTAAATTAAGGCATAATTTAGCTCATTTTATTTAATATTATTTCCCAATATATCTCAAATTTTTTTAGATAGCTATATTTAAGATATCTATCTAATTATTTGTTACAACTACCAAGTAGTTGAAATGCCTAAAAATAAAATTTAACTTATAATTTCAATATTTTTGTTTAAAAGGGTACAAAAATCTTCTCTTGAGCTCAAGCTTTTACTATATGTAATTTTCTATTGATGTAACCCTTGCACCTCCTTCTGATGCAAGTGCTAGTAATCTAGCATTGTAATTTATAACAAGGAGCTTATCAAACATTTAATTATATTTATCAATATATGAAGACAAGGAGAAAACCAAGGATGAAAATATAAAAAGACTCATGCAATAAATGAAACTTTTCACCTTGTTTTCTTTCTCCTTTGGTTGACCTAAAGTATAGCTCATCCAATGCTTTACTTGATGTGTTCTTTGTGATGTGTTGATAGTGGAATGTGGTTGCTTAGTAGACCAACACTATGATAGTAGGTATGGATGATTAATTAAGGAAATGGCAGGATGATATGAAATTAGGGGATGAAGATGGACATCATAAGGATAAAATGAAGGTGGATGCTTAGATGGAATGGGAGGGGTGGGCTCTTGTTTATAGATTTTCCATTAGGAAAATCAAGGGCCAATATACAGTGTTAATGGATGGCTAAAATTTGAAGAAGATTGAGGCATGTATTGAAGTTGTGGTCATGCAACAAGTGTTGCATGATGTGTAAGAGCTACACATGCTTACACATGTGTAAGAAAGATGACATGTGTGCGATATATATTCAAATATGTGTGAGAAAAGGAGTGGGGATAAGTCAAAAATTCAAGGGGTGATGTGGAGATTTAATGTGCCTCCAAAATAGCATGCTCACACATGTGTGAGCAAGGTGTGGATAAAGTTAGCATGCTCACACATGTGAGAATGAGAGAGTTGAGGTGGTCAAAGAAGCTTTCAAGAGTGCATGCTCATACATGTGAGCAACAAGTGAGATAAGTTGGCATGCTCACACATGTGGTAGCATGGGAGGATCGGGGACACATGTCACATGATGAAAATCTTAGATTTTAATCCATATAGATGGATTTAATAGCTAAGATCAAATGGAAAAGGATCAATAATAGTGTTGTTTTAGATATTAGAATAAATGGTAAAACAAATTAATTAGTCTTAATTCATTAACTAATCAAGAATTAATAAATTAATTAATTAAGTTGGAGTAATGCGGGATTAATGCTAATTGATTTGATTGAATTAATCAACCTTTGAGAAGAAGTAATTAATGATGAATAGTGAGTGCACTTAATTAAATAATGGCTTATTTAATTAATTTATGTGAAAGTATTCTAAATTAGAAGTAAATTTTGGATGTGTACATTATTAATTTTTAAAACATCTATATATATATATGAAGTGAAAGTAATTCACAAGTCTAAAATTGTCATATTAATTTAACAAATGAATTTTGCATTAATTTTTCACTATCATTTTACTTTTAAAACATCATCTAGTTTGTAAGAAATCAATAATTTAATTTTACATTTCATCCATATAAACAAAAATTAGATATTTGTCCTATTTTATTGAAAAAAATACTTTTTTATTGTTAAAACAATTATGTTTAAGAATAGCTCTTGTTATATGGCAATTTACGCTTACAAACCACTAGCATTGTGATTAAACACATTTAGATTTATGTTTTAAAATTCTTTTTTTATAAAAAAATTTAACATTCAAGAACTTCGATTTGACTTATACAAATATAATAATTTGATTTTGGTATAAATTTATCTCCTTTCTTAAAGAAAAACACTTAATAATTGTGCACCTTAAATTTGTATATGTCCAAATCATATATATTACCTTTTTTAATAACTCAAATTTTTATAATAATTTTCTTTACTAATTCATTGCTTAAACCCAACTTTTTTGTTGTGACCCTTTCATTCTTGACATAGCCAAGTATAATTAGAACCCAAGGCGGACCCCTAAATCTATATATATCTACTTATTTATTCTTGTGTATCCTAATAAACAAAAATGACCTTTTTTTCCTTTAATCCTAAATTATCCTACAACTCTTTGCAAATTGTCCAAGACCCTTAAATAATTGACTTAGAAATTTGTTTTGGTCTCATAGATTCCCTAGCATTGTGTTTTGTTTCTCTTGTTTATGCTTTCTTTCTGTCCTATTGCTAGGTTTCCATGGTGGCCTCATTAGGTTTAAATATGTTAAGCCTTCATTTTTATGCATTTGCCTTTGTTTGGTGCATTAGTGAAAGTCCCCTACACGTGACTTAAGTAATGTCTATGTGGTGTCTTGGTAACAGGCAGCTGGCAGTCTTAGTGGTGCTCCGCATTTGTCGGTCACAAGAGCTAGGTGCTACGTAGCACTATCTCAGAATTGTTACAAGTAGGCCCCACAGCCTAAGCGAAAGGGCCATGGCCCATGGTTCACACAATGGAATGGCTAAAGAGAGCCCTCACGTGACTTTGCTTTGCCCATTGGACCCGCTACCTTAGAGTGGCCACACGTTAGCCCAAATGGCAAAAAGGATAAATACTAATATTTGTATGTCTAGAAAATCTAAAGAACGTGTAAATTTATTGTTTATTTTTTGAGTAATATAATATTTTTATAACTAATTAATTAATAATGAAATATATTATCAATTTTAATTTAATATTATTTAATTAGTAAGATAATTAGTTGATAGGCTTTCTTTTAAGTGGATTTGTCAATCTACATTTTCCCTTAAACTTCTTTCATGTCTAAATACATGTCTCACATCGTTAAATTGCAAAGTAGTTACTGGTTTTTAGTTGTCATTTTTCACTGTAGAGTTGCTATTTAATATGAAATCTTTCAACAAATCTTGTAGCTGTAAAGTCATATCAAATTTGCTTGTGAATGCAGTGTCGTTTACTATGGTGTCAGTGATATTTATATGTAATTTTCATTAATTGTGAACAAATTGAAGAAATCGCTCGAGGGATACTAGTTTTGCCTCATCTCATCTTTTAAAAATTTCTACTTTGGTTCATCTTCGTCATATTTTTATTCCAACCTTTGCCCATTTTTCTCATCGACATCATTGATAAAACGACAATTTGCGCAAAATCTTGAGGTAAGTCGCTTGCCATGGTGTCAATGATTTTGTATTTTGCAAATCTATACTTGACCAGATAATTTTTTGTTGCATTTTATGGGTAAGTGCACAAAGTTGAGTCCACGAAACGTGGAAGTTTTTTCCCTTAACCAAAAAATTGAAATCGACAGCGAGGAAATGGGATCTCGATTTAATAAACGGGATCCCGATTTTTAAAAATCGGGATCCCGTTACGGTTCGGGATCCCGAGCCTGAGATGAAATGGGATCCCGGGTTTTAAAAATCGGGATCCCGTTTCCCATTGGATTTCGAACCAATGGAAACAAAACGGGATCTCGATTTATAAGAAACAGGATCCCGAGTTCTATAAATCGGGATCCCATTTTATACTGCTATTTATTAAAAAAAAAATAGTTTTCACTACTCTGCGGATGGGACCCCGAGTGTTGGCGACAGCGACCCCACGACCAGCTACGGGTACCCCACCTAAACACCATTTTATTTGCATTTTTTAATTTTGAATTGAAATTTTGAAAGAAATAAGTTAATTTAGCATTTTTTTTTTTTTAATTGTTATAGTAGAATTCAATAATTGTAAAAATAGACGAAAACTTGCAATGACACCTAAATGTTTTTTAATAAAAATGAAAAAAAAACCTTGAATTTTGTTTTAGAAATAAAATTTAACTTTTAAATCTTAAATTGTTCGATTAAACCCAAAAAAAATTGATTTTGAAAACCCTAATTGAAACAAAACAAAAAAAATTGCATTTCAAAACCCTAGAAATCGAAATGAAATAAAAACATCGCATTTACAAATCCAAATCGAGCTTTTTGAAACCCTGAATTCAAATCAAACGAAAAAAATTGAATTTGAAAACCCTAGTTTGAATTGAAACGAAAAAATTTCATTAAAAACCCTAATTGTTTAAAACTGAAACCCTAAATTGAATTGGAACAAAAAATTTTGTTAAAACCCTAAATTGGAATTGAACAAATCATTTTGATTTTGAAAACTAGGTAATTTCGAGCTCAAAAAAAATCATTCGCATTGCTTAAATGTTTTAAATTTTATTTGCTTTGTATGGAAAAAATGATATATATTAAACTTTAGTTTCAATTTTAAATTATAATTAGATTAGAAATTAATATGTTAAAGAATGGTTAAAATTCATAAAGTTTATCTTGATGTTTGTTTGCAAATTTAGTTAACAAATTCGTAAATCTAAACACGTACAATCGATTCCAATTGACACTAACTTGCAAGTCTAAATTATGCCAAGGGCCACCCAAACTTCACCCTAAGTTTGCTAAACCCTAGACCCTAAACTATAAAATCTAAACCCATAACACTAAAGCATTTGAAATTTATGAACCCTAGACCCTAATCTTTCATTGGACATACCTAAAATTATGTAGGTTCAATGTCAAGAATGGGTCTATTTGGTAGATTTATGAAAACTATTTTGAATATCTAGAATGCCATAAAAGTATAATTATAGCAATTCCAATTGGAAACACTTGGGTACATATATATCGTATGAAATTTAAATCTAGGAAGGTGTCTATCATATAGGCGAGTTGATAATACATGGAAAGAGGTTTGTATGGGAATATATGTATTAAGAAAAACATACCACATGACCTCTATAGGATTTTTAAGATGTGATCCTAGATAATAATCCACCCATCCTCAATCATAATGGATTCTTTAGCAATTAAGAGAGATTCAATTTAACCATAAAATTACCTATATTTTGATACTATATAGATTTATGTGGAAGGATAGAAATGCATCAATAAGGAGACCAAGATGGAACCATTTAACACCTACAAGGTACACCTATTACATGGGAAAGGGAGGAAGTACATCATGATAGTTTGGAGGAACTACATGCTATTATTACAATTTAGAGATCTAGGAGGATGATTCATATAAAAGAAATATAATTAAATATTTATATTATTTAATATATTATATTTAATATAATATATTAAATAATATAAATATTTAATATCATAAAATATAATATAAGATTACAATTAAGGATAGGTAATGTTACAATTTACTTGGGGTTTTAATGACGATTAGGCTTAAGATTCAATTAGGTTTGTCTAATAAATAGTTAGGCTACAATTAGGAATATATAATAAATATTAATATAATTATAATACAAATATAAATTAATTTAAATATAATATAATATAGGATTACCTAGTAAAGGTTATAATTTAATTAAGTTCCAATTAGGTTTGCAATTCAATTAGGATATGGTTAGGGGTGGGGATCATTTAGCATTCTATTATTGTTAGAGTATGGGTTACATTTAAGATTATTGTTATTTTTGTGATATGTATAGATTGATTCTTTTTTAGAATCATGTTAACTTTTTTTTATTAGAGGGGTAAACACTTTTGACCCAGAGCTAGATGGAACCAACGAGGCTATAGTATGACTAAATTTGGACCTCACTAGACATCTAGATCCCCTTAAGCCATCCTATCACCTTAAATCATAAATCGATTTCTTAAGGGGTCCCAATATGACAAATTTCTTAAAGGGATCAAAGAAGTTCTTAAAATTTGGTGAAGTTGCCCAAGGCAACCAAATTTAACAATAATAAGATCGTGCAAGATTATAATATGAATGAGATTTCATGATCTAGGTTGGTCAGTTGAAACAAGAGTAGATCTCAATCAACTATTCCACAAGAAAATGTTCTTCACTAACTTGCAAGTTCATTAAATATTTCAAGGGGCACTAAAACTTTACCCTAAGTTTTGTAAACCCTAAACTCTGAACTCTAAAATCTAAACCCTAAACACTAAACCATTCATTTTGTCCTACCCAACACCATAAAGTGAAATTTGGTTGTCTTAGGAAAATCCGCCATATTTCATTCCCTTATGCCATGTAATTTTGTCCTAGGATCTTACTACATGTACATCCCCTTAAGTTATCCTATTACCCTAAACCCTGAACTCTAAAGTCTAAACCCTAAACCCTAAAGCCATCATTTTTTCTTAGGCTCTTAATGAAATTTGGTTGCCTTAAGCAACACCACCAAATTTCATTCCCTTATGCCATGTAATTTTTTCCTAAGATCTTACTACATATATCCCCTTAAGTTATCCTAAATCCCTAAAACCTAAACTCTAAAGTCTAAACTATAAACCCTAAAGCCATCATTTTTTTTTAGGCTCTTAATGAAATTTGGTTGCCTTAGGCAACTCCACCAAATTTCATTACCTTATGCCATGTAATTGTTTCCTAGGATCTTGCAACATGTAGATCCCCTTAAGCCATGTAATTATTTCCTAGGATCTTGTGTAGATCCCCTTAAGCTATCCTATTACCCTAAACCCTAAACTCTAAAGTCTAAACCCTAAACCCTAAAGCCATCATTTTTTCTTTAAAGGCTCTTAATGAAATTTGGTTGCCTTGGGCAACTTCATCAAATTTTATTCATTTGAGCCATGCCATTTTCTCCTAGGACCTCACTAGACGTAAATCCCCTTAAGCCATCGTCACCCTAAATCGTAATTCATTTTCTTAAGGGGTTCCAATATGACATTTCTTAAGGGGATCAAAGAAGTTCTTAAAATTTGGTGATCAAAGTTGCCCAAGGCCCAACCAAATTTAACAATAATAAGATCCTGCAAGATTATACAATATCAATAGTTAATTGTATTTTCATTCAAGTAACATGTGCCTTAGACATATAAATGAGGCTTACATATAATTTTATCATTTGTATTCAATTATTTAAGGCCATTTATATTGAATGGTTTAAAGGTATTTCCTAAACATGTATCTTACATCTTGAAATTACAAATCTAATGCGTTCACTCATATCTTAAAGATCACATGGATCCATTCAATAATATTCGCAATCCACCTCCACGCCATCCATCTCCAACACCTTCACCTCCACCTCCACCCACTCCACCTCGTAACCCCCCACCTCCACCACCTGAAATCAATGAGCATGCTCGTTTGCAAGCACAAATCAATGCTTCTGCTAGAACCATCCAAGATCAAATCAACATTATTCAAAATGAAGAATGTGTCGCACCTCCTGTGAGGATGTTTGCATATAGGATGCAAACCTTTTTGATGTTGTCAGGGCTATGGATGGGATCGTAGATGAGCATCGACAATGGCTAGAGGAGAGGAGAACTCCTAATTCTGAAAAGGAAAACACAAAGAAATGAATATCTATGCAGTAGAGAGCCATAATAGTTTATAAATTAAAAAAATGATCTTAAATAGTTATGAATTTATAAATTTGGTGAACGATGGATATTTTATTAATGATGAATTTATAAATTTGGTTCCAAATTGATATTTTTAGTGACATGAATTTATGATTTTGGTTCTATATGGATATTTTTAGTGACATGGATTTGTGAATTTGGTGGAATTTATGAACTTATAATGAATAGTATATAATAGTATATAATAGTATATATTTTATGACTATCTACTAGATCATGATTTCTCTTGCTGAAAAATTGTAATATATGTGTGTGTGTGTGTGTGTTAGACATAAAATGAGATTTTGTGAATGTTTTAAGTTTATTGTTTAGTATGTATGTGCATGTATTAAAAATTTGCATATATAGTTCTTAAATTTTGAAATTTGTATGTATGTACATAGTTTAGTTTAATGATTTGTACGCATGCAAATTATGCATCATATTTTTATTTTAAATGTACATGTACAGCACATTTAATTTTAATTTTGTATGGACATGCTCTTGGAGTTGAACAAATCCAATATATATATATGTGCATTTCAATTAAAATATATGAGCTTAATATATGTTGCTCATCCTATTTCAATTAATATATGATCTTAATTTTTGTACATGCACATGTACTATTTTGTATGATTTAATGCAGGTGCACATTTATATCAAGCATATTATGGATGATTTTAACATTGATGATATCATCAATCCACCACCTCAGCCACAGCCAAATTTGCCTCCCCCTCCACCTCCACCTCCTGCCACCTCCCCTCCCCTCCCCTCCCCTCCCACCTCCCCTCCCCCTCATATGCCACCTTCCAGCACATGGCATCACGTGGGGGCTGCGGCGAGAGCAGGGTAATGATCAAGTCATCCTTACAAAGAAATCAAATCCAATGCTATGGGGTCAAGCATTGATTGCTCCTATGTGGGCGTTTTGCATCACGCAATTACCGGCGTTGTTCATCGAGGGATGATGATTACGATCTTGATAGGCATCAACGAGAGAGAGAACAAATGAGACAGTTTTATTCTGATGGTCTCTCTTACAAACAAATATTAGACCTTAAAATAGCGAAAGCCCATCTAGCCCCCTACTTTCTTGACCCCGTTACTCGACAACCCATTCCACCCAACAAATCTAGAATATCCATGAGGTGGTGCATACATCCGTAGATGATTGCACATTTTTGGGATCAATGGTATATGGTTTTTGATAGTCCCCCACATGCTAATTGGGAGTGCCCATTGTATTTTTTGAGAAAACTGTATGTAGAGTTTGTTTTGGGGAAAAAGCCCAATTATTTTGATTTTAGATCATTTCAGGGTGTTGGTGGCGGCATGCCACAACAGAGATTAGGGGCAAGGGTTGATCCCCAACGCCTCGTGCATGCACAACCCCTTGTTGTTGCTCCTGGTCCTCCCATTCATGCACCTGTACATCATCAAGGTCTGGTCTCAACATTAGGTTCCCTTAGTACACTCATAAGAGACCTTGATCAGCACGCTTCTGCGATAGTGAGTGGGGAGCATAGAGACGATGATGATGATGGAGTTTTTATGGAGCTGGTCTGAGTACTGCTCCAGGAGTGTCGAGACCCATCCCCCATATATGTACTAGTTGTCATCAAGTGTGTTATGGACGTGATCAGGCTACACCTAGTTCAGGTGGACGGGGAGATTCTGGTGGTTCATCTGGTCACATCAATTCATTTGTAGAGTTCCTCATAGCAGAACATCACCCTGAGGACACCATGACACAGGTATAAATATGCATCTAGATGTACGAACTCATTTTATAATAATTTTTATTGTTGTATATATCAAAGAAAAGTTTGCAATACATTTTAATAATCAATTTTTTGGTGTCACGGATGACACTTGCAGTGCAGGGCAACGTCTATACCGAGTACATACATCGACCGCAGGTCATACTTAGCAACCCTTATGGGTATTTTAATTTTAAAATTATATATGAAATCATAGATTATTCCCAACTTGAGTTTAAATTTATAATTGAATCACATATATGTTTCAAATATTCATGTTGGTTTAAGGTCAATCGGCATCCCGCATTCGATTCCTCTAAAAGGAGTTATTAAAGCACTCCTCTCACTATCGAAGCTGACGTAGATGGGGGTAAATTTGTTATCATATTATAAATTTATTTAAAAGTTTACATTAGGTATAGTTACAATTTTATGAGTTTTAATTCACTAGATATATATAAGAAGCATGCATGTACACCTTGTAAATATTATAAAGTTAAATGTCTATGTACATGTATGTCTAGGTTGATACCACAATAAGAATGGGCATTGGGCAAACATTTGATGTTCTTGTTGATTACTTTTCGTGAGGCCACTAATTTCTAGGTTGTTTACAAAACTTTATACACAAAATGTACAAACTTGAATATATATATATATATATACACCTAATTCAATTGTACATGCTTTAATTTTGATCTTGTAGGACTTTGTTAGTGCAACTTTCAGCCCTAACCTAGACATGGTTACACCACTAGGAGGACATGCAGAGCAATCTCTAGATCAAATGGTAATTTAAATTTTTTATTATATTTAAAGTCAATTATAAGAATTTTAAATTGAATATATACATATTAATATGACATTTTCACATATTCTTTTTCTTTTATAGCATGGGGCCATCCATAGTTGAGCATGTGGGAGCAGGGTCACGGAGAAGAGCACAGTGCACAACCTCACTTAATGGGCATTTAATTAAAATATGACCAATTCTAGAATTAAATTGAATAAAAATAATAATTGTAGAGTTGTACATCTAATTTGATTTCTTTATCTTGTTTATGTAGATTGATTTAGAGAATTTAGGGTTTGCCAGTGCACCCGAGCATCTGGATGTAGATATGATGGTAATTTAATTTTATGATGGATTATAAATTAAATTGTCATTAAATCATTTTTATTGTCTTACATCTAATTTCATCTTTCTCTTATACAGAATGTTTTAGGTCATCCACATAGTCTGCATGGTGTGAAGAGGTCTCTTGATTATGGAGACAGTACATGACCTAGAAACATGTGATTTTATGTGTTTATGTTGCTTTTATCATGTACTCTGTTGGACTTTATTTCATGTGTGCTTAATATATTGGTTTCATACACTTAATATGTTACATAAATTATGGACTTTATTATTGTTTGAAATTTTAATTTACGCATGTACATTTATGCATTTTATGTTCATAGTCAAGACATTAATATAGGACATTAATGTGAAATTTAGTGAAGACTTCATAATTGTAGAATAATTTTAGGTTTAATCTTCTTTTCAATGAACAACAAGATATTTTCCTTCTAATGTATTAATTTTAATTTTATGAGAGAAAATTTATGTGGATTTACCTACTTATTTAGTTCTATAAATTGAATTTTATCTCATTGTTGGTGCACTTGGAATTCCTATACCTTGTGAATATCATGGATATCACCATTCTTTGTTATTTTATTCTTTAATTTTTCCTTAACTAGATTGACAAATAAAGTCATTGCTCTAAACTCTTAAGCAAATAAAATTCTTTATAGTGAAAAAATCTAACAAGGTATTGATATAATTAGCTAATGTACATATTTATAAAATGACACCATTAGTTTCTCACTAATAATGGAAAAAAGTGTTAGGTACATAAAATTAAAGGAAAGAGGTAATCATTTAGAAATATAAATTTGTGATGGCGGGAATGTGTATATGTAAAATGGTGTAACCATTAGGTGATGAATAAGTAGTGTACACACATGATGAATTTAAAAAAATGAATATGGAGCTCAATCAAAGGAAAATTAATTTCATCATTTGAACTCCCCATTTAGAATATCATGATTGTGTGTAGTGTATGAAAAATGAATAAAATTAGCACCTCCATGTGTCGATAACAGAAAAAAAATAGAATATCACATAAATTATGTACATAAAAATGGTATGACCCACAAAATTTTCTCTGTGTGTGGTGGGTTAGGGTTATAGGATTCACAGAAACTTTGGGTAAAGGTTAGGATTGGGACATAATTAGAGTTAGGGCTAGGTTTCAGTGGGGTTGAATACAACAAGGCTTAGGGATAGGATTAATTTTTAGAGACGAGGGATAAGGGTTCAATAGGGTTGGGTTCTAATACTTGGTTTAGGGTTAGGGTTCAAATTAGTAATACAGTTGAATCGAGGGTTCAATTCTAACTCTAATTAAAATTCTAATCCTAACCCTAACAATACCATAGAAGATTAGAGAATAAAAGCATTAATAAATACTATAAATAATATTTCATCTAACACTAATTTATAAGTTGTCAAAACAAATAATGACGTCTTAAGGGGGTGTCTAAAGGGGTCATAATAGAACATGTTAATTAAGGGGATGTATAAAGGGGTCATAATAGAACGTCTTAAGGGGATGTCTTAAGGGGTTATAATGTCTTAAGGGGATGTCTAAAGGGGTCATAATAGAACGTGTTAATTAAGGGGATGTCTTAAGGGGTCTTAAGGGGATGTCTAAAGGTGTCATAATAGAACATGTTAATTAAGGGAGTCTAAAAGGGTCATAATAGAGCGTGTTAATTAAGGGGATGTCTTAAGGGGTCTTAAGGGGATGTCTAAAGGGGTCATAATAGAACATGTTAATTAAGGGGACGTCTAAAGGGGTCATAATAGAATGTCTTAAGGGGATGTCTTAAGGGGTTATAATATGTCTTAAGGGGATGTCTAAAGGGGTCATAATAGAACGTGTTAATTAAGGGGATGTCTTAAGGGGTCTTAAGGGGATGTCTAAAGGGGTCATAATAGAACATGTTAATTAAGGGGATGTCTAAAGGGGTCATAATAGAGCGTCTTAAGGGGATGTCTTAAGGGGTTATAATATGTCTTAAGGGGATGTCTAAAGGGGTCATAATAGAATGTGTTAATTAAGGGGATGTCTTAAGGGTTCTTAAGGGGATGTCTAAAGGGGTCATAATAGAACATGTTAATTAAGGGGATGTCTAAAAGGGTCATAATAGAACGTCTTAAGGGGATGTCTTAAGGGGTCATAATATGCCTAAATATATAGAATATTGATTTGATACATAGAAGTACATAGAGTATGTTTAATTTTGTAAGTATGTATGTACATATATGTCATCTCAAAATGATTTTTACAAAATTTGGATATGCCATCTCAAGAACATCTCAAACTGGAATTGGCTACAGAATGTAGTGGAGTCTTCCACCACCTGATATCAAAAGGTACAAAGCGATATCAATGAAATCATCCAAAACATACATATTTTAATTTATATAAAATATCTATATGTACATAGCTCAAATTACTGCATTTAAAAGTATTCCACACATGTTTGTAGGTTGAAGATGTAGGCATACCTCTCCTTTTGTTTCAAAGTATGAGATCAATTAAATGGTGGCTTTAGGATACAAAAAATGACAAATCAATTTTAACCTATTAATGTCCAAAGCTTAATATCAATATGTAATCAAAACATGCATTTAAATATAATTTAGCGATAATTACACATTTTACCAAGTATTCCATGTTGTCTAGGTTGAATTTAGATCCTTTTGTGATTATGCCTTAAGGATATATAAAGAACAATTTAAATCAATTTCAATTAATAACACACTTGACCAATGTCGAAACATGTATTTAATGTATTTAAAGGACAAAATAAAACTAAAACTATATTTACCTGTATTTACTTAATCCATTATACCATCTGCATCCTCTCTTTTTTGCAATGCATCTATGATTGCCTCATGCTCTTCCATAGAAATTGACCATAGTAATTTTTTTGAAGGTCTTCCATGATAGCGCTCTAGTTTTATATTTGTTGCCACCACCAAATGTGAATAATGCATAATCTTTTTGTAATGTTTCCTTAGTCTTGAATGTGGAGTAGACCATTCTGTACTCAGATATTTTCATAGCCAAGTGCCAACAACCACCACCAATCCTATTGGAAAACATGATTTAACCATCATCAAAAAATTTCTTAAAATTTTATTTAGGGGATCGAAGACTTGTTCTAAAAATTTGTTTAAGGGGATCTAAAAACTTGTTATCAAAATTTGCTTAAGGATGTGTGTAAGGGGATCAAATTCACACGTTGGATAATGAAAGCCATCATCATCTTCGAGGGTGTTAACAACTTATGTTTGGTTCCACACAATGAGCCAATAATATTCTATTTGCTCTTCATTTCCCCTCAGTGCAATAGCGCATACACATGTCTACTTGATAAAAATTCGATTTAATAACTTGTGCATATCCATATAACTAATTTAGTATTAAAAAATAACTTAATAAAGCAAGGCAAGTAGTAAATTAGAATTAAAATTACCTTCTTGTACAAGGTCTGAAACACGATCATAATCTTCAGATGCAAACAATTGATCATTTTCTTCAATAGTTATTTCGTATTGATTATGTGCTTCTACAGGTGTCAACGATCTTTGCTGCCACTGTTCAACCCATTCTGTATTTTCACAAGCTTCCCAATTTCTTGAGATACAAAAATGGCAAAAACATGCAAGCTCCCTTGTCCAAATAGTCCATGTGCTTGTTGTCGCACTCCTAAATGAATGCCATTTAGTAGATCCACTAATTGTCTCACAATCAACTCTAGATACAATGT
Organism: Sequoia sempervirens; assembly: GCA_007258455.2. NCBI lineage: Eukaryota > Viridiplantae > Streptophyta > Pinopsida > Cupressales > Cupressaceae > Sequoia > Sequoia sempervirens. Next base: position 29,974 of record VDFB02368564.1, read on the forward strand.
TCTCTTCTTCCACCAACTAAAAGAATCAATGAACTGTAGAGTAATCACTCGAACCAGGTGCAGATAATCTTCTATTACACCAATCCACACTCTCATATTGCATCTTTAAATTTTACTGCATCCTTGAATTTTTAATTGTTCTCTAGCAAGAATTCTTTTGACACATGCACCAACTCCATCATGTTCTCCTTTACCATGCCCAGCTTCAAAAAAACTTCATATATGTTGGACATTAAGTTCCTTGTGAACCCTACTTAACCGATAGAACATTCTAGCATTTTTGAACTGCCCCGTACAATTATCTAACCATATGAGGTGTGCTTTCATATGGATTCCTCTTTCTTTTAAATTTCTATAAAATATACTAAAACAATATTGAACAAACTCGATGAGTGTAGGTGTCCTCAAATAAAATGATACTCCCTCAAGAACATGTCCCTCGATTAGCATCATCATGTCTATAAACAATATGGACAAACATATGCTTCTTGTACAAAATTATAATATTGAGATTGAATTTCCTCTTGCTTGGTGAGTATAATTCTCCACAAAATCAACCATTGAAAGTATAGTACCAATTGGAAATGTGTTTCTACATGCGTGAAATTGGCCATCAAGCCAGCGAGCATGTTTAGAGTGCATCACATATTTTGGTACAATTTATT
>VDFB02368565.1:0-16627 GCA_007258455.2 Sequoia sempervirens
TGTGTTAGATGATGTGATACTCAAAACTTGTTAAGATGTTTATTGTTTATGTTCACTATGAGACTAAGAGCTATTTCTTTATGGTTACATGTTGATGATGTATTAGTGATGTTAGATGTTGATTATTCTTTGATTATTTTGATGATGATTATGATATGTTTATGAATATGCTGAAAATAGAATGTGTTATCTTATTATTGAGTGGTTTATGATTATTGATGGTACAAGATGTTATTTGATATATTATATGATGCTTTTAAATGATAGTTAGGTGTGGAGGGAAGGATGTCATATTTCTTACTTGTGAGAAACCTACGATGTTTTGATTTCCTCTCACTAGGTATGTGATGATTATATAAATGTGCAAATACATTTGTGTGTTGTAGGTTGCAGGTACTAGGAATTGACTCCACCTGAATTGGCGGGTTTGAGCATGCCTTAAACCCAATGGATTAGTTGATCAGAGATAGCACTTGGTCCCCTACCATAGCCATCATCCTTGAAGAGGATGAGTATTTGGTCTGATACCTTGTCAGTGTGTTAGTCTTGACTGTGGTTAGTTGGTCTTGCTTCTCGACCTTGGTTAAGGTTTAGGTAATAGATTGAAATTTGGTTTGCTTAATTTAATACTTGCTTGATAAATGTTTTTGATTATTTGATTCATTGAAAATAAATTATTAAATAAAAATGTGCTATGATAAGTAAATATAAATGTATTTATTAATAGTCATAGTTTATTATAAATTAAATGTACAGTGTAATATTAAAATAAAATAAAATAGAATTAAAGTGAAAGTTTAAAATTAATAAAAAAGTAAAAAAATAATAGAAACATTTTTCATGCAAGTTCATGCACAACATTGAAGAGACTGTCGAAAAATAAACTTAATGTTTTTTTTGGGATTTTGTGAGATTTTATTGGATTTTTGTTTTTGAAAATGAACAACTTTTCTTTTGTGAATATTTTTCCTTTTGAGAGATTTTGGGATTATTTATTCTGTTTTGTTGAAGGAAGTAGTTGGTCTAAAAAATTTTACAAATTCTTGTTGTTGTGGGGAAATGGGGAATTCGAGGAGGAAATTAATTGAGAATTTTGGGAAGAAAATTTATGTAAAATAATTTCATTCCATCGTTGATTCGTGGAAGGAATTGTATCAAATCAATTTGAGGAAATGAATTTATAGATGAGTTTTTCGTTCTTCTTATGATAGTGCTATTGTTCTGATTTTTTAATGATTTAATCGTTTTGTTTATAATCCTAGTGCAAATATATCTTATGCATATCCTGTAATCGTTGCATTCCTGAGAAAATATTTAATTACATTTGCTAATTGCTTTCTTGAATCTTTTAATAAATCCAAGTTGTGTATATCTTGTAATCATTGCATTCTATGTAAAACATATTTTCCTCCGGCCTCAAAAAAGTCGGTAAGAGAAGAACTTGATTATGTTTAGTAACTAGGTCATTTTTTTTCCATGATTAAATAAAAAATGACACCTTATAATAGCCTCAAATATGTAGTATGCCCATTCTCTCTTATGTATAGTTTCTCTCTCTCCTATCTAAATAAATCATGTCATCCTTTTGTTCTCTATCAAGTTCCTCATTTATTTTAGAAGATTTAGACTCCAATAATTATGTTGTCGAATGAAGAAGCTCTCTCTTTTGTTGTGTAGTATTATACTAAGGTATTCGGCCTTTATTCCAACTGTATATCATTTTCTTGAAAGTTTCTAAAGCCTTTTCAGTAACCCAATCTATGTATTCCCCATGCATCGCTTGAACCAGTCCCAGGCCAAAGTATGGCAACACATATCCTTGAGGCCTTTTTTTTTCCTTGATTGATGCCTTAGGTAGCGACCAACGGTTCCATGTTAACCTTTGCTATGTTAAGATTGTGCTAGATTATATTATGAATGAGATTTCCTAAGAGGTGGTCAGGTGCCTCCCTCTCTCTAGTGCACTTTCCGCCATAGAAATTCCTTAGGGTCTTGGCTAATGCATATTGGATACTGCTTGATGCTTGATGCATTATTACCCTATGCTATACATTGAGTATTTTGACTTTATTTTGATGAACATATTTAATGGTTGGCATTTGATATTGGTATGGCTTATGTTTTATAATTAGTACTCAAAACTTGTATGGCATTTTCATTTCAATGTACATATTTTAAGATTTGATTATGTATGTATGTATGTATATATATATATGTATATATGTATGTATATATATATATATACATACATACATATATATACATTTAGATATATACATATACATATATGTGTGTGTGTGTGTGTGTGTTTGTATATATATAGGTATATAAATATATATATGCCATATTATAATTTGATATATTGAAGTGTAATGTAAACAACATTTCGTTAATGATATACATATATATTATGGTTATAACAAAGAGTATCTCAGCCCATGTGAATTAATTGATTATGTTAGATAAGTGAATTGGGTAATTGAGTACAGATTGAATTGATTTATTTATATTTAGCTAATTGAAGGATTTGTTTAATAAATGAATTAGATTATCTTTTTAAATGCTAATTTCTTTCATAATTATTTAATAGTTGATTTGTAAAATCACTATGTAATTAGTTATTTAGAATAACTGTTATTTTAGTTATTTATGGATTATTGTGCTAAATGGCCTGTTAAGTGAATTAGGTGGTTGAGTTAATAAGTATCTTGAAATGTGGAAGTAATGTTTTGTTTAAGGAGTATTCATGTTTGTAATGTATTATTGGATTGATTGCTTGTTTTGAATATTGTGTTGCTTATTGGAAATTGAGGTGATTTTGGTGATTGTTTAAAAGTGGGTGTCATTGTGCAAAATTGTTAAGGTTGGCTTCCAAAGGCCTAGGAGGGAGTATTTTTGTATGAATGGTTTGCTTATGATTGTTCAACTTTGGAAGTGGTTTGGTAATATTTTGAGTTGTGTGCAAGAGGGTCAATGCCTTGCAATGTGTATAGATTCTTTTGATTGTGATATGTGTGCAAGAAGGTCAATTCCTTGCACTGTTTATGGATTCATGTGATTATGTTATTTATGCAAGATGGTAAATGCCTTGCTTGATATGTAGGGTTTACTGGTTGCAAGTAGGGGGAGTGGCTCTCCATAGGGAGTAGGACCCAAAGTGGTGCCTAGGGGAACCCATTGGAGGGTTACTTAATCTAGTGATAACCTTAATAATGAATTAGGGGGATGGGTAGGATTCACATTAATCAAGATAATGTATGCCTCACTCATGGCTCAAGTGCTTGTTTAGGCTTTCGATGAGATGGGAAGGCCTGGAATGGAAAGATCAACTGACTTGTCCTCATGAAAGGTACATTTATTCTGCATGAGTTTGAATGGGGGTCAGGGATTAGTAGAGGTTACCAGGATAACCTAGGATGGGGGCTGGGAGCCTAAGAAGATCATCCAAGATAACCCATATCGAGCTATGTGATGACACTCCTCCCTATTGTAGTCTAGCATTCCCTAGTTGTACTTTCCCTTCTATTATGTGTGCCTCTGGAAGTGAAGTCAGTGTTGTAAGTGATGTTGTGATGCAAGTAGTGTTGTGTTGGAGTCAATGTATAACCCCTGATTGTGTTAGCCTATTGCTTTCCTAACTGTCTGTTTATAGTGGGACCTTATGTTATCTCCTAGCATGGGGGGTGGACCTCAGGGTTCCACATGGTTGGGAGGTTGATGCCTTTTCCTCCATTAGGTGTCCTTGCTACATGTTCGTATGTGTGGAGATTGTTCATTATGTTGTGGACTCCAGATCCTATTCTAGATTTAGGAGACAAACTTTTATGTATATGTATTGGATTGTATATCTATTGTATCTCCTAATGTAATCAAATTTATTCTTCCCACATGTACTCTGGGAAGCATTGTTGTAAAGATTGTAATGATGTATTGATATTGATATATTCTTTTTGCAATGGATACTATAATGGAATGTGTCTTGTATATGTAATTAGCTTGAAATGAACTTAATGTTGACTATCAGTTGATATGTTATGTGGAATTCTTTTAGTGTGATGCTACAAAATGAACTTGCTTGTTAGTTAAACCATGTGATCATAGTAGTTAATGAAATGATTCTAGTTTCTTGGTTGATAGTTATGTGAGTAGCACGGTCATTGATGTAGGAGCATCGTGCTCTAACCCCCTTTGGCCAACGTTGCTCCCTCATAGGTAGAACTTTGGCTTATCAACATGAGGTTTCTACCTATTCCAGTGATAACATGATGGTGTTGGTAGTAAAAAGGTCACAGTGGTGTTACATCAATGAGAGACTAAGTGATCAACATGATGGCATTTAATGTCCCAGTGATGAGCTGATGGTGATGGAGTGTAATGGGTTCATCATCGTGAGTGTACTATTTTGGTGGGACATCAGTGTTTGTCCCAATGACGAGGTGATATTGGCATGACTGGAGTAATTTTGGTGTGACTTTGAAGGAAGTCCCTCCGACGAGCCAACAAAGGATGATCGACGAGATGTGGTTGATCAGTAGGAGATGTATCGAGGTCCTAGTGATACGGAAACAACCATGGTGGGACCCAGTCATGATGACGTGGGAGACAATGAAGCCAAGAAAATGCATGGCATGATGGGATTGGGTAATCCACATCCTTGTTGTAAACTTACGAAGGGTGACATGGTGATGGAATGATGGACAGAGTGTAAGGTGACTTCAACGAGACTTCCTTGTATTGGTAGGATAGGGAAGCGAGTCTCAACGATGGACCGATGGAAGGAGTGCTAGTCAGGAGATCGAGGAGTTAGGGAACTTCACAACCTCACAAAATGGTTATAAAATTTAGGGAACCCACGATAAGGAAATGTTGGACTTGGTAGCATGAGCGGTATGATTCATGTGATGGTCAACAGCGGTGGATGGAAAATGAGATCATGACACCTGGCGAAGCGATATTGGATGCAATTTCACATCATTTTTGTGGAATCCATGATCATTGGTCGATGATTGTAAGTTACTGATAGTGAGGTAACTGCATGGTGATGCTACGACATAAGAGTGAAGAATGAAAATGCCAACGTGAAGGAGAAAGCTTGTTGGTGATGATAGAGAGAAGATATATATACCCATCATGAGAGTGGGGTGTAGCAGTGGAGGTGGTGGAGTAGCCCATAGTAGTAAGGAGAGGTATTGGTTGAGCAGCCAGTAGGAAGGAGCAACAGTGGCAGAGAAGCCTGAAGGAAGAAAGGTGTTGAGTAGGGTGCTAGAATAAGGGTGCCAAGGTAGGGTGTCGGAACTGTGTGCTAGAGTAAGAAGGCCAAAGAGTGTAGGCTAGAGTATATGAGTAGAAGGATTGTAGCTGAGGTTCTGATCTACATGCTAGTAGATGTTTTATAATTAGCCATTGATGGCTCATAATGATGTAATGTCTTCTCACTAATAAAGAGAGCTTTATTGTGTATTTTCTATGTGTAAACTTGTGTTGATCTTGCTGTATGTTGTGAATTGGTGGTGAGATTGTGATAGACTAATAAGGTCCTCTAGTCTCACTGTGATGAGGGCACAACCCGACACGTTAAAATAACTCCAAAACAAGAGAATAACTTTTATTATTCAGAAATGGAGCTTTATATGCAGAGGATCTCAAATCCCTAAGTTCTACAACACATGCAAGTTACAGAAAGCTACGGAATCACCCTTTTCGCAATATGCGAGCTTGTCCCCCAAAAAGTTACCCAAAAATTAGAAACCCGCCCATAAATAGAGCTCCTCTTTAGTTTGGAGCCAAAACAACATTCAAATTTGAGTTTAGGCGGTTTGGCACCAAAAAATTACAACTTGAAGTTCACATTTCAAAAGAACATTTGCAATTGTATCTTCTGTGAAAGCCAACTCCTGCGGGCCATAACTTTGATCCGACTCGGGATTTGCTAACCATTTGAACCGCTGGAAGGTCTCTGGGTTTACACGCGCTTTGAAATTAAGTACAATTTTAGAAAGTTTCGGCCGCTTCGGTGAACTCTAAGTGCCTCAAATCTAACTCGAAGATTTTCAAATTCGAAACTAAACCGGCAATATCTTCAACCCGTGAATAGAAAAATAAAACATAAATTGGGAATTTCATTATGATTTAAAAGGGTATCCAAAAATGCAAAAACATCTAAAAAAACTCGGTGAAACTTCTGGAATTTAACTATTTTGGGTGATGCAAGATTGCCCTTTACACCATCGATGCTTCTCGCATCAAATTACGCCAATTGGTATCAGAGAAGGTTGTCTTGAGTCTATAACAAAGTGCCAAATGTGAGGCAGTTGCAATAGGACTTGTGAGTGTGGGTTGAGAAATGGCTAGAAGATCTTGAGAGTGCAGAGTATGCATCAAGAGGAGTTGTGGAAAGGAATAGTTATTGCAAATATGAAAGAGGGTTTGTAATTGGTATCCTCTAGCAGAGATAAAGCTGGGTAGAAGGCGTAGAGTTCCTCCACTTGAGAGAGTGGGTAGAGGAAGCATCTTCCAGGATCTTTGTTGGGTAGAGGGTAGTTGTGTGAGTGAGATATTGTTGTAGGGAATACCTGTAATTGTAGAGGATTTAAGTTCTAGAAGAGTTCGTTTTAGGTGAGAGGAGACTTACAACTGCAGAGGGCTTTGATGCTAAAGATATTTGTTGCAAGAAGGACATGTGATTGTAGAGGGTCGATACCCTAATAGAGAGACAAATTGTTGCAAGGAAGACTTGTAACTACAGAAGAACTTGCAAGTTCTTGAAGATGTATTTGGATAGGAGGAAAAGAAGGGTCATGAGGAGACCAGTGATAATCCCATTTTGGGAAGAATACTAGGATAAGATGAGCGAAATGAAGCTCATTGAAGAATTGAAAAAAATAGAAGCAAAGACTGGATGCCCTTGAAGATGGGTTCAAAAAGAAAGATGCAAAGGAAGTGCAACAAGGTCCACTGGAAGAGGAAATGAGAAAGGAAGAGAAAGTGTCCAAAGAGGAGACACTCGAGGAGATGACTTGATTTCTTGATTTATTTTCTAATGATATGTTTGAAAACGTGAATGTAGGTATGCATAATTTTTTTGAAGGAACAACTAAAAATCCTATATTTGATATAGAATTTGGTGAAGATGAAGAAGATCTACTCAAAGAGGAGATATGAAACATAGATATCTTCTTAGAAGGAAAAGTAACTGATGAATGTGATAAGGGAATGGAGCTGATCCAGGTGGGAGAAGATAAGTCCCATGAACATGTTGAATTTGTTGTGTTTGCAGCAAAGAGAGAGATTACAGTAGGATGTCAAGTCTATGGAATCGGAGAAGAAATCCTCACACAAGAGGATAAGAAAGGAAAAGAAAGAGAGGAGTTTGTAGTGGAATTATGTCTTTTTGAAGGCATAAAGGAAAAGATGTTGCATGTTGTAGCTAAACATGTCTTGTTGAAGATATGGTTGAAGAAGCAGAAAAAGTAGAGAGATAAAATGTTCTTGGGAGGACATGTTGATGAAGGTGGAAGAACGCGAGAAAGAATGGTGGGGATCTGAAGTTTACAAAGACATCCAAAGGAGAAGGTATATACAAAAAGAGAGTTGATAGGTGCAGATAGAGAAACTACAAAGGCAACAGTCGAGGAGATTGAACAACTGGAAAGTAAGCAAAAAAAAATCAAAACTGAAGGATGGCTTGAGAGATGGCATGTGCAGAGCACATTATTTAATCACGTGGGGAGTCTGATGAAGGAGCATCGCACTCCAATCCCCTTTGTCTGGCATTGATCCCTCATCGGCAGAACTTTGGCTTATCAATAGGAGGTTTCTACCTATTCCAATGATAGAATAATGGTGTTGGTAGTAAAAAGGTCACGGTGGTGTTACATCGGTGGGATACTAAGTGATTGGAAGGAAAAAATTTGATGTCCCAGTGATGATGCGATGGTGACGGAATGTAACAATTTCATCAGTGTGAGTGTGTTGTTTTGGTGGGACATTAGTCTTTGTCCCAACAATGAGGTGATATCGGCATGACTAGAGTAATTTCAGTGTGACTTTGGAGGAAGTCCCTCTGATGGACCGAAAAATGATGATCGGCGAGATGTGGTTGATCGATGGGAGATGTATTGAGGTCTCAGCGATATGGTGACAACCATGGTCGGACCTAGTCGTGATGATGTGGGAGACAATGAAGCCGAGCAAACACATGGTGTGATGGGATTGGGTAATCCACATGTCCTTGTTGTAGATTACGAAGCGTAATGTGGCAATGAAATGATGGAAAAAGTCTAAGGTAACTTCAACGGTTGAGACTTCCTTGTATCGGTAGGACGAGGAAGCGAGTCTCAATGATGGACCAATTGGAGGAGTGCTTGAATAAGGAGATCAGGGAGTTAGGGAACTTCATAACCCCAAGACATGGTTATAAAATTCAGGGAACTCATGATAAGGCGATGGTGGACTCGGTAGCATGAGTGGTATGATTCATGTGATGATCAACAATGGTGGATGGAAAATGAGATAACAACACCTAGCAAAGAGATATTGGATGCAATTCCACATCATTGTTATGGAATCCATGTTCATTGGTCGATGATTGGAAGTTATTGATAGCGAGGTAACTGCATGGTGATGCTATGACACAAGAGTGAAGAATGACAAGGCCAACTTGAAGGAGAAAGCTTGATGGTGATGACACAGAGAAGATATATATACCCATCATGAGAGTGGGGTGTAGCAGTGGAGGTGATGGAGTAGCCCATAGTAGGAAGGAGAGGTACTGGCGGAGTAGCCAACAAGAAGGAGAGGTAGTGGTAGAGAAGCCTGAAGGAAGAAAGGTGTCAAGTAGAGTGCTAGAATAAGGGTTCCAAGGTAGGGTGCCAGAATTGTGCACCAGAGTAAGCAGGCTAGAGAGTGTAGGCCAGAGCATGTGAGAAGAAGAATTCTAGCCAAGGTTCTAATATGCATGTCAGCAGACATTTTGTAATTAGCCACTGATGGCTCATAATGATGTAATGTCTTCTCAGTAATAAAGAGAGCTTTATTTCACAGTTTTGTGTGTGTAAACTTGTGTTGATCTTGCTGTGTGTTGTGAATTGGCTGTGAGATTGTGATGGCCTGATAAGGTCCTCTGGTCTCGACTGTGTCAGTCATGGAACCTTAGGGGGACTAGATTTATATTATGTGTTATGTTATGTTATGTTATACATTCCACTATTATTTCTTTCAAAAAAAAAAATTTGTTCCATTAATGTGGCATAGTTAGTGTTGTCCTCTGGGGTTCCTTAGCAAGGCGTTACAACTAGTATGGACCTTTTTTTGGGTTTTCCAAGGACCCAAAGGGGATATGATTCAATATATGTGGTGGTAGATATATTTTTCAAAATGGATCATTTCATTCCATGTGTAAAAAAATTAATGATGTTTTACTTGTTGCAGAGTTGTTTTTTAGGGAGATAGTGAGGCTACATGGTCTTCTACAGAGCATTGTTTCAGATAGAGTTACAAAGTTTGTGGGATACTTTTGGAGGAAATTATGGAAGAAGTTAAGGACTGATTTGAAGTTTTTCTCATCCTACCGTCCATAAATAGAGGCCAAATAGAGGTGGTGAATAGGATCCTGGGTAATTTGTTGAGATGCCTAGTTGGAGACAAGCCAAAGGGGTGGGATTTGATTCCACCTCAAGAAAAAATTGCATATGAAAAATCAATGAATAGAAGTATTGGTAAGTCACCATTTCAAATTATTTATGGCAGCAGCCCAAGAGAAATTAGATCTAAAAAATATTGATAATTTTGATAAGAAAAGTGCAGAAGAAGAGGACTTTGCTAATCACATAAAGAGCATACATGAAGAGGTAAGAAAAGACATACAATTCCAAGGCTCATTTGAAGAGGATACATAAAGAGTTTCATGTTGGCGATGAGGTAATGGTACACTTGAGGAAATAAAGATTTCCAGTTGGTACTTATAACAAGCTAAAAATGAAGAAGTTTGGGCCTTGTAGAATTGTGAGTAGGCATGATTTAGGTAATGCATATGAAGTAGAGTTTCCTAGTGGACTTAATATTTCACCTATATTCAATATTTTTTATCTAATAAAGTTTCATGAAGTTGAAAGTGATGAAGGTATAGTAGGTGAACCAATTCATATATAAACACCTACTTTAGAGGAGGAAAAGCTAGAGTCAATATTGGACAGCAGGGTAAGTAGGAGTACAAGAAATAAGAAATATATGGAGTACTTGGTTAAATGGTTTGGAAGGCCTATTGAGGACTCATCTTGGTTATCACAAGCTGAGGTTAAGTGGCTTGGTTATCCTCTTGAGAAGTGATAGGGTCACTTTTCTTCTACAATGGGTGTCTGATGCAAGAGCATCCAAGGTGAAATGGCAATCATGTGTCACAAAAGATATTATTATTTTAATTGGTTTATTTTCAATAAAGGCTTAGAGGCTAGGTGAATAAATATTTTTATTTGAAACTTTGTAATTTCCATTGGGATGAAATTGTAATTGTAATTTTGGTGGGAATTATACATTTATGAATATTTTATAAGGAAAATTTGCGAAAATACCCCTCTTGGGCATCCAATTCTTGGTCGGGACCATTTGTGGTGCATGTGCCTGCATGTTCAATTGCATTCCTTGCATGTAATTGCATGTTTATGCCAAAATATTTGCATGTTGTTGCATGACCTTAGTTGGATTCATCAAGGCTATCAAGAGTCAAAGAAGGTGTCTTGATTGACCAAGATGATTAGCCAAAAGTTAGGCAACCATGTGAAGGTGGTGAAGGAAATGAATTATTTTATATTTTATTTTCTTATCTCTCCTCAAGTTGGACATTGAAATTATTGGCGGTTTATGGAGGTTTCTTTAAGAAACCAATGGTAGTTTCTTCTCACACAATTTCTATATAATGATGCTTGCTCATTTGGAGAGGGGGGCTTTTGGAGAAGTTGTAGTTGCATACCTAGATGTTGCCAAAATGAAGCTAGAATGTTGAGTTGCAGATTTTTTTATGTGTGAAGCCCATGTTGTATGTGATCATATGAGTTCCATGTTTATGTATTTGATTTTTAGATTTTGAAGTTAATACATGTTGTAGATTTCTCTTTAAAAATAAATTAAAATAGGTAAGTTTTTAATTAATTTATTTCATTTAAAAATTGGATTAACAAAATAAATAATTAAACTAAATTAATTTTACGCACTCATAAATTAAGCATCATCATAGATTAATTAACTATTTTTTAATTATCTTATCTAATTTAAATATAATTAATTTTTTCCCAACAATATAATCATGGGTGAAATATTTCAACACCAACACCTAGTTTACCTCAACCTAGTCTTATTGAACAACACACTTGTCATACGATAACTTAGTCACATTCTTAGATAACCATAGTAAATTTATAATCAATGCCAAAAAAAATTAACAAGTTTAAAGCAAACAACTTGTCTAGCAAACAAGTAAACAAGAGAGTAAACACTCTCTAAAGTTATATATCATATAATCTATCCACTAGAATTTAAAATATATATTTTTATATATATTGAATTATTTTATTCAAAATGGTAAAAATGAGAAGTTACAACATGTTATAAAAATTTGAAAGAATATAAAATTATTCTACACTCGTTTTATATACATTCAATTTTTTATTTTTTATTATTATTTTGGTGGAACCTTTATGTATATGCACATTTAATGGTATACTTTTTTAGGATGCATCTATAGATTAAATATATATGTATTTGTATATGTATTTATGTATATGTATATCTATATATGTATATGTATATGTGTATATATGTATATATATGTGTATGTATAGATGTATATGTATATGTATGTATGCATATATGTGTGTATATATGTATATATGTATATATGTATGCATATATATATGTGTGTATACATATGTGTATGTATGTATACATGTGTATATATATGCATCTATATATATGTATGTGTGTATGTATGTATATGTATATGTATATATACACATACATATACGTATACATATGTGTGTGTATATATACATATACATACATACATACACATATGCATATACACACATACACACAAATATATGTATATGTATACATATACACACATGTATGCACACACACATATATATATATATATATATATATATATATATATATATATATATTTGTGTGTATAATATATTTGTGTGTATGTGTGTAGACACATACACACAAATATATTACACACACACACATATACACGCATACAATCTATATAATCATAGCTTTCTAACACTTTGTATTGGGTGGAAGCCTTTGTAACCCCTCTGTACTATATCAAAACCAACCCAAAACATAAAGAAAAGGGCATGAATATGCAAAAAAAAATGATGTAAACAAATGGATAACATAAATATATGCATCTTTATTATTTACGTGAATTGTATCATGACGGTTAAACATACATCTAAACCAGACAATACGTTTTGCCTAAATTGTGACGAGTAGAAAAAACTAATTTATCAAAGTCACCAAAAATCAAACCTAGCTCAATCATACCTCTAAAAGTTTGAACATTCAGTGATGTCATAATCGAGAAACATACCATCACCTTGACTATTTTATTTTCAGATTTTTAATTACAAACCTTCCCACCCACATATCCCAACAAAGGTCCACAACCAAAGGTCAACATACCCCTCAGAGCACGAGCAAAGCACTAATTGTTTTCTAGCTGGACCTAATGCTGAAAAGTCGACGACACCAACCTTGCATGCTTTGAATAGGTCTTTAGTCCATGCGATATGGATGGGCTGGACCTTCCCATATTCCTGTGGATGATGAGAAAGAGCAATAAAGAAAGGCAGTCCAGTGGTAATCGACCTGGAAATGTGGTCCACGGGCAGGGTGTGAACCCACAAGGAGTTTGTGACCCCCCTTTCCCTGCAACTTCACCCGACCCGGTCAAGCTCTTCACCTTCACATCTTTCTTGTTTCAGTTGACATTTAGGAGTTTGCCTGCCCTAAAACCGGCTACCGGATGACCCGTGACTCACAAGAACGAGGAAACATGTGGGCCAAACCGCCTGTTCTCTTAATTATAAGAAAAGTGGTAAGCGGCCTGTTCTTTCATTTAATTCTGCACTCTTTTCTCGTGGGATTTTCATGTTTCTTAAAAGAGAATTGTTTTAGCAATGCGATCCTTTTGCTTAAAAGTTGTTCTGGTGGAAAATCGGGTACCAAAAACGACAATTTGAGGGATTCTGTTGTTCACTGCTGTCGAAGTTTCTGGTCGGATACTCATTGAATATGTCTTCTTTCTGGTCGGATACTCACCGAATATATGTCTTCACACTTGGCCAAAGGCCGGCGATCGCTTTATAAGCTGGTGAAGTCTTTTCTGTCGTGCTTGAATGGTGATCTTGACTTGGTTGTAGTGCATTTTTGCTGCTTTTGACATTTACGCTTGGCCAATTACGGACATGGATTGATGGAAGGAAATATGGTTGGAAAGTATGAACTGTCTTAAAATAGGGTATAGAATGAGAAGTTGAGGCCTAAACATGACCTAAACATGTGGTTATTATGTCATTATGTCAAGTAAAACATAACCTAAGTCAGTATGTCAACCTAATAAACATATTGTTATTATGTCATTATATTAAGTATTAGGTCTCCTAATTATGTGTTAGTAGGATTCAATTATAATTTTTAAGTAATGGGTCATAAGAATCCATTTTGTATGAGCATGAGTAGGTCTCGTAATGTTTCTCTATAAACATAATGGTATGTTAAGTTATTCGGATAGTCAAGATATAAGTTGTTAGTCTATTTTTATTATTGAATTTCAAGCAAAGTTTTCCTGTCTCCTTTAACACCTACTTATAAGTTTTTTCTTTAAATAAACACTAATAATCATCAAGACTATTGCTAATTTAGTAACTCATTTCACATTTACTTTTTTCAGCATAAGTTGTTAGGTTATTTTTATTATTTAATTGCAAGCTAAGTTTTTTTTTGTCTCCTTTAATAGTTACATTTAGGTTTTTGCTTTTAATAGACACTAATAAACATTTCCTTATCTAGTAACTTATGTCACATTTAATTCTTTTAGGGTGAATTTTTATGTTATTTTTATCATTTAATTGCAAGCTAAGTTTTCTTATCTCCTTTAACAACTAATTTTAAGTTTTTTTTCCTTTTAATAGACACTAATAATCCTAAAAATATTTCCTTATCTAGTAATTCATTTCACTTATGGTCGGATACTCATTGAATATGTCTTCTTTATGGTCAGATACTCACTGAATATATGTCTTCACACTTGGCCAAATGCTGGCGATTGCTTTATAAGCTGGTGAAGTCTTTTTTGTCATGCTTCAATGGTGATCTTGACTTGGTTGTAGTGCATTTCTTCCCCTTTTGACATTTACACTTGGCTAATTATGGACATGGATTGATGGGAGGAAACATGGTTGGAAAGTATGTATTGTCTTTAAATAGGGTATTGAGGCCTAAACTTGACCTAAACATGTGGTTATTATGTCATTATGTCAAGTAAAACATAACCTAAGTCATTATGTCAACCTAATAAACATAGTTATTATGTCATTATATTAAGTATTAGGTCTCCTAATTATGTGATTATTTAGTAGGATTCAATTATAATTTTTAAGTAATTATTCATAAGAACCCAAGTCGGTTTCGTAATGTTTTTATGTAGACATAATAGTATGTTAAGTTATTCAGATGGTCAAGATATAAGTTGCAAGAAAAGTTTCCCTGTCTCCTTTAACACCTACTTTTAGTACTAATAATCATCCAAACTATTCCTAGTTTAGTAACTCATTTAACATTTACTTTTTTCAGGATAGGTTGTTAAGTTATTTTTATTATTTAATTGCAAGCTAAGTTTTCTTGTCTCCTTTAACAGTTACATTTAGGTTTTTGCTTTTAATAGACACTAACAAACATTTCCTTATCCAGTAACTTATTTCACATTTAATTCTTTCAGGATGAGTTGAGTTGTTATGTTATTTTTATCATTTAATTGCAAGCTAAGTTTTCTTATCTCCTTTAACAACTAATTTTAAGTTTTTTTTCTTTTAATAGACACTAATAATCTTGGAAATGTTTTCTTATCTAGTAACTCATTTCACATTTCATTCTTTTAAGATAAACAATACTAACTCCACTTCAGTTTCATCATCCCACCACCTTATACCTTATCACACCTATGGTTTTGTCCCTAGACAGGACTATACATACCTAGAATTACATAGATTGGTATTTAAGTTTGACGATAAATAAACACCCTCAAAACTTTAAATGGAAAAAAAATAGCAACCAATTTTTGATGTCAAAAATAAATCTTCTCATTCAAAACATCATATATTTTTAAACGTGTTTCATAGTTTCTTAGTGCATTTTCTTTATTTTCAATCCTTTTTCACTTGCATTTCTAGTATTTTAGGAAAACTTGCATATTTCTTCTAAGTAGTAATTGCATAATTGATATAGTGATCACATATCTATCATAACAATCTTGCATTTTCTTAAAAAAAATTGTAACTTCCATAATGGTTTCATATTTATTGCTATGAAATTATCAATTTCATCAAAATTGACTATGTAAGTCTTTTTTGTACTAAACATCTATGTCTTTTTATTTTCTATTCACCAGATTGTTCATCTTGCTTCCTATATGATTTTAAACCTTCTTAATTTTATTTATCTCTTGTATATTTGTCCCATTTCTATTAGAAAAAAATAAAGTTAATTTTAGAAAACACAAATTAGTAACAATAATATCCTTTGCAACAACAATTAATTATTTTATTTTTAAGCACTTTTACTTATTTTTTATTCATCCATAGTCATTTCCCAATAATTAGTTTGCATGCACTAAATCATAAAACATAACATTAATGTATGAGGAAACATTAAAAAAAATTGATCTTTGGATTTATTTTTAGCTTTGTTGTTTCAATTTGCAAGAATATATTATAGTTGTAGCTTATTATAGTAGGATAAAATTAATTTAGATTGGTTTAAAAGTAGTTTAAAATATTTCTAAAGATTTTTACTTGTCTTATAATTTTATAATATTTTAAATATTTTTGATAAATAATTTTTTAATATATTTTTGTTAATATCAAATTTTCTAAAAGCATATTTCAATTAATGTTATTGTCAAAATTGTTGGTATGTAAGTTTTTCAAATTTGTAATCTTGTGACTATTTTCTATTTTGACAACATTATTAACTTTGCAATCATGACAACATTATTACTTTTTTATAATTTTGACAACTCTTTTAATTTTCCAAATTCACAATAATTATTACTACAACTTGAAAACATTTCTTGGCAACATTTATTAGAGAGAATAAACTTTTGTAACTTTTTAATTTATTGGTATTTGCAACTTAGAAACTAGACAAGGATGCTTTGTACTCTTCTTTTTTCTCTTGATTATTTAAAGTTTTATGTCATAATAAGATTTTTTGTTTCACAATATTGACAACATCTCTATTTTGTATCTTGGAATATTTTTTTAAAATAAATACTTCTTTCTTTAATTGCAAAATCTAAGTGAATCTAATTTGTGTCAAATGAATTATTTTTATATTTTTTGCA
>VDFB02368566.1:0-46013 GCA_007258455.2 Sequoia sempervirens
ATTAGAATTATTTGAGAAATTTTTGAGTGGGGTCTGAAAATGAAATACTTTTTTTACAACCCGAAGTGGGGACCTCAAAAGTAGGTGATTTACCAAAGCTAGTACTATGTGGTTTCTAGACCAAATATATTCATCGAAGGGTAGGGCTATCTTATCATATATGGTAGATGTGTGAAGGACCACGGTTAGTCCATGGATGGTGGAAAAGCACTTGAGTAATGCTTCTCCTCTCAATCGGCAAGCTAGGATTTGAAAGGGGGTTTCCTAGATCATTTATATTTCTAGTGCAATGGAGCTCAAATGAGCTATGTATGTAACTTGTATCTATTTTTTGAAATATGTAAAATGTATTTTATAATTGGATTATGAAATCATTTCTTTAGAAATATTGTATGAATTGTTGAATGAAATGAGAAAGATATTTTGTTGCTATCATGTGTGCATTTTATCATATATTGGAAAGAAATTTTTTTATTGTTATGTGGATTGTTTTAGATTAAATTTTCTTGTGGTAAATCATAGGAAAATTACTATGTAGAGCAAGGGGCATGTTACAGTTTGTATACTCACTATTTTCATATAATTCAAAGTTGAAAATGAAGGCATAGTTGGGTTTGTCTCCATAATTGCATTTTCTTCCATATTCACCATTTCCACATTTGCATCATCTACATTCATCTCATCCTTCATGGTTTCCTCTTCAAGATTCATTGGACTAGATGCTTCCAAATTTTTCATTTGGCAAATCGTTGTTCTATCTCGTTGTCTTTTTGCCTCCATTTCTCTATTTTCTTCATTTTCTTCAGGTGTCATTAACTTTCTACATTTTTTTCTTTGCCTTTTCTTTGATCCCATGTTAACCAAAACCTCTTGATAAAAAAAAAAATGATTCTTAACCTATTTTCCAATTTCTACCTCCTTCAAATTTTAAAATAAAACTATGTATGGAGATCCTTTATTCTAAAAACTTTAAAGTATAAAAAAACATGAATACATCAAAAATACCTCATTCTTGAAATCTTCTTGAGAAAAGTCCTTGTACTTGATTCCACTTGAACAAAAAATTCAACTTGCAATTGTCTCCTTCAAAAATTTGAATAGAATATGACCTATTAAGAGATTGCACAAGACAAAATTGAATTAAAAATTGCAAAAAAATTGTGTTGTTTGTTTGTACTATAGAAATGGAATGTTGTAGAAATAATGTGTTGAGTCAATTATTTCCAAATTGGGAAAAAAAATATATCATAAATTCATACCCATTTAGATATGGATGCCTATTTATAAATGAGTACCCATTCCTAATTTGAAATGGGAAAATTAGGAACAGATACCTATTATAAAATAGGGACTTGTTTCTATTTCGGACGAGCACACATTTTATAACAAGTACGCATATTTTAAAGCTAGAATCTCGAAACCACTTTACTCTTAGGTTTAAGGCTTGGGAAAGGTTTGGCAACCCAACCCTTAGCCTTTGACCTGCAACTAAAAAACTAAGGTAGATTCAAAAGAAATATCCTTTGGCAATATAACTAATGGACTTTTTTTCAAAATTAATTTATGAAATTTAAACTCATTATAGATCATGATGTCTAATTTTCAAATATACATATTTTTTAAATATTGGATTATGTTAAATTCTATTTTAATTTCTAAGCAAACTGGTCCATAGACTTGAAATATCAAGCTTTTTTGTTTTTAAATAACATTTTTTTTTTTTGCAAGATATATATATATGACATCAATCTTTAGACATTTCTCTACACAATGAAAATAATTCAAAAAATCTTTAGTTTAGGTCCAATTATGTTATTTGTATATGTTGATTTTTATAAACAACAAAATTCAAGACCAGTAAAATTCAATAAAATATTATGAAAAAAATTGCAAAAAACAATCCTTGTCAATATTTAGTTTGTTTGTATCTTTCCAAAAAATTCAGGAAAAATAATTTTATTTGGAACAGTGGTGTCATTTTGTGGTATGGTAAGTGACTTTAAAAAGTGGTTTTTATACTTTCCTATTAAAATTTAATTTGTATCGTCTAGGTATTAGAATAAATTACATATTTGGAAACTAGATTCAAAATACTAAATTTCATATATTATTGCCTTTTTTAAGATTGAATGTGTAAGTGCTTTGAATATTTAGTCCAAGTGAACATGCAAATTCTAAAAACAACAAAAACACTTCCACTTTTTGAGCTTTTTTTGGACCCAACTTCTAACATCAACCCATTGTAATGAAAGTGATTAAGAATGGGAAAGAGGTGGGCATGGAAGCACTTAAACCTACCTTCCAAAGTAACATAACACATCAAAACTTCTATCAATCTACTCTAGATGCTCAGGAGGTTGTCTATATTGAACCCATTCTGCAGACAATTGATCTTTCCCCCCTTCTTCAAAAATATGTTTGTCTCCTTTTGATAATGACCTTTACACTTCCTAGGGAGAAAGGTCCCTTCCAAAGAGAGGTCAATTACCTCAGTAATAAGCTCCATATTAATAATGAGAGAGTATTTAAGCCAACAAATACATTGTTACCCTTCCAGGAAATGACAAATTCCATGGAGATGTTAGGATCATGCCCCAACATTCCCTCAACATAACTAGCTAGCTTGCCCCATTGAAGTATTGTCCAAACATCCTTATCCTTCTTCCAAACCTTGCACAATGTGGGCTCCTCTTGGACAAGATCACCACCCATCTCAATGAAGACTCTAGATAGGAGAAAAATAGGAATTCTATGGAATCACCAGGTAAAATTCATGAAAAAAGTTAGAGCTAATTTATGAAAATGTGGAAGGATCAATTGGATAATATTTTGTATGGATAATTGGAAAAGAATGGCTCATTCATGGAGGTCCAACAGTCATATTCCTAACAGGGAACAAGCTTTGCATGAAAGGGATCTCCGTCATTTTCAACACTATGATAGTAGGAATGCTTGTCATCAGGGGCCCATGAACAATCCTCAATGACATTAAAGACAACATACTAGCGAGGTTAGATACAAGTTTACAAAACCCAACTGGAAGCCCTTTCAGAAATCCAGACAATTGGTGCATGGTAAACAACCTATTTTTGACTTATATGAAGATGATAGGGGCATTTTGAGAGATTCAGAAGAAATAAGGGTTGTCAGGAAGCCTTAGCACAACTCTCATTTTCTAAATAGCTTTTATGACAAAGCAGAGGAATATTTTAAATCTCAAGCGAAGGGAAGCCACACAAACCCTTCTAGCACTTCCTTCAATCCAAAGTTTCCTTAGATCTCTAGGCAGCAATGTAGGGAAAAAGCCTATGAGAAAGAATTGACATTCTTGCAATGGTTACATCAAGAGGCAGAGGCATATTTAAAGTCAACTAGGCACAGGGGCTTTAAGGATGAGCAAGCCAAAGGTGAAAGACATCTACAATAGGTGGATAAGGGCTATAAGGACTGGCAACCCAAAAACCCACAGCCTCAAAATTAAGGCATAGCCCTGAACCCTAGTCATGTTCCAGAGAGGACTAACCCTAATCTGCAATGGAGATCAGTATGGTCAAACGTTTTACCCCCCAAGACTACGAGGTAGCAACATGGCTCTCTTGCAAAGAATTATGGCGAACAAGGTGCTCCCTTCAATCCACAGTCAATTAACTCGAATCCCACATGAAAGAGGGCTAATGAAGAAACTTAGCCTCAAAATCCCACGTGAAAGAGGGCTAATGAAGAAACTCATCTTCAAATTGAGCAAAAGGCTAGAAAGGAGAAAAAATCTAAGAAAAAAAAGAAGAGGGACTCGAAGAAAAAAGGGTCAACCAAGAAAATTTGGAAGCGTATGGTGTCAAAGAAAGAAGAAGACCATTCATCTGATAGGACTAATCATCAAAAGGAAACATCTCATCCCCCTGGAGATCAGGATGTGATTAAAGTCACTTTTCCAGAGAGCATGCTTCATGTGCAAATCCAAGATCTAAGGGATAAAGTGATAATATGTAAGTTTTGGAATATAAATCTACCTTTACCACAATTAAAAGAGCTGATTTATAATGATTGGGAGGGGGTGCAACAATTTTTTTATCTAAGCATTGATAAGGGAATATTTGTAGTCATTTTTTATAGTAAAATAAAAAAAGATTCTATATTTAGAATCAAATAATGGGTTTTTCAAGGGTCAGGGTTATGCATGCAACCTTGGATTCCAAACCTTAACCCTAAAAATGCTTCATTTAGATTTGTTCCCTTTTGGTTTCAAATTCCAGAGCTTCCTCTTGAATATAGGGAACTTAATCTTATTGAAACCATAGCCAATAATGTGGGAATTTTTCTCATGCGTGATAAGGAGTTCTTCAAGAATCCTTTAAAACCCATTAGAACTTGTGCTCTCTTTGATATGAACAAAGAGTTTCCAACACATATTCAATTGGTCTCAAAGTTTGGCACTTGGCACCAAAAAATTGTTTGTGAAAATCCTAAAATTATATGCCCACATTGTCACATCATAGGGAACCCTCCTTCTCAATGCACGACAAGATCTTCACAAAAAATTAGTCATATGGTAAATTCTAAGAGTGATCCTTAGCATTGCAGTTAGGTTAATATGCCAGAACCTAACTCAGAAGTTCTCATTAACAAGGATCAAAGCAAGCAGGTAGAGTCAATTCAAGAGATCAATTCAAGACATAATATCATGCATAAGAGAAAACAGGATGAAGTCAGAGTAGAACTAGGGTTTCTCAAAAATTCAAAGGTAAGGAAAAATCCCGTATATCAGATTAAAGTGCCACAAAACTCATGGAATCTTATGAAAATATTTACCAATCTATCACTTAGTCTTTATTTTCTAGAGGAAAAAGTAAGTTCAAAATTCCAAATTGATGAAATTGTAAAGAAGTTGATGTTTCAAGGAATGAAGGATTACTTAGCCACCTGGTCCTTAAATGGCAATTCATGGTAGAGTCAATTGATTACTCAAGAGGCGCCTTCCTCAAATGATCAAGATAAATGGATTGCATTCAATTCTAATAAGAAGGTAAATGATGTGGAACTTGAGTATCTGGGAAAAATAATGTTGTTCCCAATTGGTTGAGATTTGTTTGAAGAAATTGCTATGGAAGAGGATTCCTGGGAATGCAGCACCCCACCAGTTTTTCAAGGAGAACAAAAAGTGTACATAGTACAGGGGTATTTAGCAAAGTCTTTTAAAGCTTAAAGTTTGATGGAGTCCTTTAGTGAAGAAACTAAGGAAGAGTTGCAGAGGGATAGTTTGTCAAAATCAAAAAGGACAAAGTCCATGGGATCATA
Organism: Sequoia sempervirens; assembly: GCA_007258455.2. Taxonomy (NCBI): domain Eukaryota; kingdom Viridiplantae; phylum Streptophyta; class Pinopsida; order Cupressales; family Cupressaceae; genus Sequoia; species Sequoia sempervirens. The sequence continues at coordinate 5,296 of VDFB02368566.1, forward strand.
ATGCATCAAAACTCTCTCAATAGCACAATCTTCTTATCAACCTCCAGTGAAGAAATACCCAGGGAAAAGAGGTAGGAAATCAAACCTCACAAAGATGAAGGAGAAAATAGAGGCAAGAGTTTAGAAAACCATTTTGGAGTTCATTTCAAATAAGCATTCGAGGAGAACTTGTTTATGTCCTCAGGTAAAATAGGATCACTTCATGGAATGTCAGGGGCATTAATGCCTATGACAAGTGTGCCCGTATCAAGCAACTGATAGATGCTTGTGGATTAGACATTTTCCTTTTAAAAGAAGCAAAATCTACATTCGAATCTTCAATAAAAAAGTTGGCCAGATGGGAATCAACACACTCACCAACTCAAGGTGCTTCAGGAGGCTTAGTCATCTTGTGGAACTCAAAGCTGGTAAATGTTAAATCACACAAAAATGAGATTTGTTGGCAACTTGCATAAGTGACAAAGTTTGATCTTCATTTTTGGCTTATAAATTTATATGGTCCAACATTGACCATTGAAAAGAAGAACCTATGGGATGAGCTTACTAGAAAAATTGGCCTAATCCATAGTGGAAAAATTATACTAGTACTAGTAGGATACTTTAATGTAATAACATCTCTTCAAGAAAAGTGAGGAGGAATATGCCCACCCCAAAAGCTCATGTCATATTTCAATCAGTTTATAACTTCAAATCTTTAAGGGATATCCAACCAATTCAGGCAGTTTCACATGGACCAATAAAAGGAAGGGATTTCTCCAAATTGTAGAAAGGCTAGACAGATTTTTGGTTTCTTCTAATTGGTTTCTTTTAGCACACAATCTAATTTCTGAAATTCTTCCTTATCCTGGTTCAGATCATTATGCAATTTGTTTTTCTATTGCAAACATATCTACCCCCAAATAAAAATCCTCTTTTAAGTTCGAAAGTATGTGGTTTAGGCATCCTCAGTTTATGGATCTTCTAAAGCAATGGTCAGTAAATGCTCCACATGAACAGGGTACCAAAATGTTCTAGTTCCATAAAAAGTTGAAGTTTGTGAAGCATCAAGTTAGTGTTTGGAATAAACAAGTTTTTAAAAACATTTTCCAACAAAAAGACGTAGTGTTTAAAGAATTAATAGTAATACATGAGAATATAATTCAAAATGTACTCGATGTTGTTTTATATGACAAAAATAAAAATCTACAAGAAGAATGGGAAGAATTATGTATGAGAGAAGAAGCTTATTGGAGACAAAAGTCTCGTGAATTATGGCTAAAAGAGGGAGATCACAACAATAAAAAATTTCATGCCTCTACTCAGATAACAAAGGCCACAAAGTCAATTCATTCAATTCAAGAGTTATGTTCAGGTAATTGGCTCACAAAGGAAGCAGATATTAACAATGAAGGTGTGAAGTTATTTTTAGAACACCTCTCTACTCTGCCAATCATAGATGCCAACAGAATAAATGACCAACAAGAGTTGTTAAGCACAATCCCACGCCTTATTAGCACTGAAGATAATAATATGCTTATGAAGCCTTTCACTATGGAGGAGCTGAAATCGGTAGTATTCTCACTTCCTCCTGATAAGGCTCCTGTCCCGAATGGGTTCACAACCTTATTCTTGCAAAAATGTTGGGATTTTTTTATGTTTTGAGCTTCTTTGGGAACTTGAGGAGTCTCAAAAAACATGTTTCATGTATAGGCAGTTTAATGTAACCAATATTGCAATTTTTCCAAAAGTCAAAGAGCCTAAAACATTTGTTGATTTTAGGCCCATCTCCATATGCAATACAATTTACAAAATATTCACAAAAGCCATTTACATGAGATTGCAACCACTTATTCCAAGGATTACATCCCAAGAGCAAGGTGGCTTTGTCCCAAGAAGGGAAACATATGAAGGAGCAATTTTTGTGCATGAAGTTCTACACACAGTCTCAACTTCAAAGTTTCCCTCTTTCATAGTTAAGCTAGACATGATGAAAGCCTATGATAAGGTTGATTGATAGTTTCTCAATAAGGTTCTAAAATTTTTTTGGCTTTTTCTCTCATTGGCGTAGGTGGATAATGCCTTTTCTATCTGGAGCTAAGTTCGTAGTGATCATAAATGGTAATCCAACAAGTTTTCTTAGTACTTCTCAAGGGGTCAAACAAGGTGATCCACTTTCAACAGTTCTTTTTATTGTTATGGCAGAAGCTTTAAGTCGATTCATCCTATTGACCCATAGTGAAGGCTTATGGAATGGAGTGCAAATAGAAAATTCAAATATATCAGTTATGCACTCCCTTTTCGCTGATGATACTCTTCTTTTCAATAAATCAACATTTCCTGAAGCTAAGCAGGTGAAAGAGGTAATTGATAAATATTCATTAGCATCTGGTCAAAAAATTAATTCAGCGAATTCTAAGATTTACATTTTAAATAATTTTGACAATCTGAAGAAGGAAATTGTGAAGGTTTTGGGATTTCAAGAAGCGAAATTACCATGCACCTACCTTGGGGTACCATTTTTTAAAGGCTCCTGTTAGCTCTCAAAAACGCGGGTTTTAACCACAAAAGGTTGCCAAGCTTTCACAATGTTTCAGGGTAATAGAACAAGGTATGAAACAATCAAACCTTCTACTCTTTAGGTGCTGCAAGACCAAGGCGGGTGTACCTCTCTAAATAATGCAAACTTAACTTGCAATCAATCCACTTACAACACTTGTTCACAATGGCACATGGGAGTGAATAGATGAAATTCAATTTGAAAACAGTGACAATATTCTGCTCTAAGTCCTAAATACTCAATTAAAAGTAATAGAATGAGTTTATAATGATGAGGTGCAGAGACGAGTGCCTTGTTGGGTATACGGAGTCAAATGAGATCAAGATAAGCAACACTTTCTGGAGAAGACACAAATTATCTAGCATATGCTTTGTTTACAACTTGTATAAACATGCAACCATGTAACTACTAAGTTCTACTTCAATAATCCAAAATGAGTTTCTCTGATTACTGTGATCAATAAGAGGATTTAATCTTTGCTTGAAAGAACCAGTTGATTGATCACACAAATACAGCAAATGTGTATCAATAAATCAAACATAAACTTGCTATGTTAATTTAAAAAACCAGAAAAATCATTCATGGAGACAACTTAGCAGTATTTTTCATTTCAATTCAACAGATAATTGACACCAGAGAAAATGCAGCAACATCAACTGAATCTCATAAATACCTCCATTGTGAAAATCATGCAACAATAGCCTCTGGTTTGATAATTTTATTCTACTGTATCTATTTTGCAGTCAATCAAAAATCTCATGTTCGGTCCTTATTAACAACTACAACATGCTTATTTATACACCAGCATGAGAAAAATATCAAAATAAAATATTATGTCGGCCTCCACAAGATTCGGGCTCCAATCGAGCTGGCAGGCAATAGTCTTCAAGTGTATTCATGTCGGCCTCAGCATTCTGAAATTTTGTTTTCACCAGTGAGCAGTCGGCGAGACATCCATATCATCCTGCCGAAGGAAATTCATTCGCTTATCGCTCTGCTTGCATCCCTGTTTTAATCGCATTCGCCGTAGCTACCCGTTAGTCATATCGAGATCAAATAATGTTCCTTTGTTTGCACTCTGCTTCGCTATAACTCATAGGTATCGTGGAGACCTCACACAGAATGTATTAAGTTTCACTGAGAGCCCATACTATTTTCACAGTCACCAAGACACAGGGAGAGTCATATCGAAAAGCATACATGTTTTGTCCACTATCGTCGTGACCACATGACTTTTTAGAGACCTCATATAGATTGGAACTTCTTTTGCCAAAGATCTTCACTTACATTAAGTTGCCGAGACACGAGAAAAATTCACACCGACAAACTCCCCTTGTTCTATTCACTGTCGCCATAGCTCATCCGGGTCGGTAAGAGGTCACATAGATCATTTTAAGTTTCACCGAGAGCCTACATCCAACTTCATGTCGCCGTGACCAGACCATCGTTACACCGAACACAAGTATCGCCATAGCCCATTGCTCTCGGGGAGACCAAATACCGAAACACATAAGTCATAACGAGCCACTCCTGACTCCATTCAACTTCGCCAAGACCGCAAGATTCTCTCACTGAAAGGACACCCGACATGCTCTCCAAGACCCAAGCCTTTCGCCATGACCTTCTGCCGCAAACACATGCCTTTGCTGATGTCCTATGTCACCGAGACAGTTATAAAGTTCTGTCGAAAGTATATTCAAAGAGAAACTATGTGTAAGGTTGGCGAGACCGAAGGTCACTCACCAAGACCTTACAATGATAGCCATATCTCCCACCGAGCCGCTCCATCCACTGCTGGTCGATAAAACAAAATGAAATCGCTAGGACATGATGTCGATACCCCAGACCTCTGCCGATATACCCCATCCACAGTTGCTAGTCATCGTGACAATAAGAATGTCCTACCGACCACCTGAAACAGAAGAATTTAACGGAAAAAACATAGTGGGTCGGGGAGACAAATGGGGACCTATGTCGATACATTCCAAAGTGTAAAAAATGCAAACGTGGATGAAATCTATGGGGCAGAAGGGGCAGAATGTGGATAAAGCACCATGAAAATAGTGGAAATGTGGCTTAGGTAAATATCACATAGAGACTCAGAGGATATGAGGATATGAAAAATAATCATCAGATTTTGATAGTTTCAACAGCTCCAATAAAGCATTTTTTTGGATAAGGTAATAAACAGGCTTAAATCAAGAATTTTGATTTGGAAAGCTAGATGGCTTTCTTTGTCAGGTGAGATTCTTCTAATTAAATCAGTATTAGCCTCAATTCCAAATTATTTTCTGTTTGTCATTAAAGCTCCTGCATCAATAATTTTTGAAATTGAAAAGATAATCAGATGTTTCCTTTGGAAAGGTAACATTGATGACAAGAAAAAAATACCTCTAATTTCGCTTGAAGGCTTGTCAAAAGGTAAGAATCAGGGGGGGTTGTAGTACAAAATCTCTCATTGAGAAATAAAGCATTTGGGGCCAAACTTGCATGGAAAATGTATTCCAACTTAGAGGCCAAATGGTCTAGGATAATGCAAGTCAAATAATTAGATAATGATAATCCCGGACAAGAATTCTAACTGTGGCAGACCCCCCAAAAGGATCTTCTATTTGGAATTTCATTTTAAATAGCAGAAGTCTCATATTAAAATATGCATCATGGGAGGTAAATGATGGGCAGAGTGTTAATTTTTGGGTAGACTCGTGGAATGGAAAGCCTCCTCTAGCAAAAAATTAGGAGCTTCATGTGGGAAGCACATCTTTATCTGAAGCTTGGGGTTCAATTTTTTTAGATTATGTTCACTCTTCCGATCCTTGTACTGGGAAAGTACTGTGGAAAAAACCCCCATCTAGCCTCATTTCCTCACAATAGTCTAATATGTTTTATAATGTCATGAAAGAAAGAATAGTGTACTTATCTTCAAAGCCAGATAAAGTAATATGGGAAGCTTCAAAGTTTGTCTCTTATTCTATTAAGGAACGATATACACTTCTAAGTTAGTCAAAGCACTCCTTGTAGCCTCAACATGTGTTTTCCTTTTGTTGGAACAACAAAGTCTTGCCCAAGGCGGGTAGTTTTGCATGGATTTCCATTTAGAAAAGAGTCCTAACAAGTGATTGTTTGGTCAAGTTTAAAATTGTAGATCCTTTTAAGTTCCCATTATGTGATCAAGAGTTTGAAACAACTAATTATTTGTTTCTTTAGTGTAATTTTTCTAGTCAGTGTTGGGATTTCATTAAAATCAAGTTAGACCTTAATATGTCTCTCCCAAACTCAATTTGGGATCTTTTTTAGAGTTGGCCACTACTTTACCAATCTTCTTTTTCTCATGTATCAGGCATATTATTCCAGTGATTGTGGTATGGAATATCTAGTGGGAAAGAAACATGAGAATCTTCAGGAAAATAAAATCACCAGTAGAGCTGACATTGGTCAAAATAGAAAAATCAATATCATAAGGGGTAAACTCTTGTGTTCAGAAGGAGAAAACCACAAATTCACCATTCACAAGTTGGGACAGTTTCATCCTATCGAACTAGAAGAATATAAAGCTTCCATTTGATGGCAGTCTTCTTAAAAATTGTTCCAACAAAGTTGATATGAGTCTAGTCAAATGGATCTCACCTCAAGAAGGTTTTTCAAAATTAAATTTTGATGGAGCATCTAAAAGTGAATCACAAAAATTAGGAGTAGGTATTTGTATTAGGAACTCGTCAGGGGATCTATTGATAGATTATTCATTGCATTTAACTCATTTTACAAATAACACTATGGAAGCACAAGCATTATTATTAGGGTTGAAAGTGGCATCTCAGTTGGGGATCTCAAATATTCATATTGAAGGTGACTCTATTATAGTTATAAATGCATGCAGACTAAGAAATATTCAGAATTGGAATTTGAATTATATTTTACAAAAATCATGGGCTCTTATTGACAAATTTAATGCCTTCATAATCACCCACACTTATAGGGAAGGTAATGGAATTGCAGATTTTCTTGCAAACCTAGGTTGTGAGGAAATAGAGATAAAAGCATTACATGATTTAAGGGAGCTAAATGCTTTTCCTCTATTGATTGATCTAATCAAACAAGAAGCTAATGGTAATGTATGAGGAAAGCTCGCATCACAATTTTGGTTACAAGTATCTCTTTGGTGTTGACATCATATGGAGAGACTACCACCATGGTCATCTTATGTCACGTTAGCAATGATATGGAATTTAAATATATGCCTGGGGTCATTCGGGGTAATGATGGCTAATAAATTTATCTACAATCATGCATCAACCTTTGAGGATGGCTTGCATTAGCTCCAAAAGACTAATTCTTATCACTTAATGATGTTGGATTATGTCCATTTATTCCATTTGTGTCGCATCATTCAAATTTGTTAGCAACAAATTTAGATATTATATATCCTCATTGTACTACTTAATCATGTTTTGAAGTGTGAAGCTAGCCACCTCTCCTCTCGTCTTTGTTTAAACACAAGCCAAATTTTAAAGTTACAGAGGATTAATAAATGAACAATCCTTCACATTTATTTTCATCATTTTTTGCATGCTTCCTAGGCGAAATCTAATATTAAAAAGGCTCCGAAGGAATTTATTTTCACATCACAAATTGGAAAGTGAAGGGTTGTAGAAAGTGAAGTTGTTTGTAGAGGTTTGGAATACGTTCTATGTCATTAAAGGTGCAGATAAATGGCTCTTCAACCATGGAATATGAGGGTGTCACTACCAGTCAGGCCATGGAAGCGACCAGTGGAAGAATATATCACGCGAGATGCCCTTAAATCAATGTTTAAGATAGATAATGGAAGGGTTGAGGATTGCATTTGCATCATCCTGGGGCTTGAAGTCACTAGCCCGAGGGCACAATGAATCATCTTCCCTTCGTAGACAATGCACTTGTTTGAGTCGTGCAACAATACAACTTCTTCTCTAGGGAAGGGTTTATTGGTGGTCTGTTCCCAAGGGCATACATATAGAGGCGAATTTTTTTTGAAATCTTTGATGCTTTAATATTTTCTTTGCAATTCAACAATGACATCATTCTGTAGTGTGCACTAAGGAAAAACCATCATTTCATTTTCTCTGTAATGGAACTTGAAATCAAGGAAAAGTATTTTTCCCTCGCATTTCTACGTGTGTTTGTTCCACCTCCTCCAAACAATGAGTTACATCTCAGCTTGCAATTTCGAGTAAATTCTCCAGTTCGAGGTCCGCTTCATGCTTCAAATGCTTCGATCCAGTTTGCTAGCAGAGTTCAGGTGCATCAAAATATGGTGAATCCAAGTTTGGCTTCCTCTATTTAATTCAGTAGAGCTCCAACTCATAGCAAAAGGGTGTTTGAGAGAGGGCTTCAACTGTCAGAGGGTTTAGAATTGCAGGATGAAAATTCTATTATGGGGGAGTTAATGAAATAGTAAAAATGGTCTTTGTAGGTTTTTTTTTCAAAATTACTGAGTATTTTTTGTATGTTGTAATGGGTTTATCTTCATAGTTTAGTCTTTGGGGAATGAATTTAGGGTTAAGATGGCCAAATTTTGAATTACCAGCATGCCTTGTCTTTGAGATACGTAATTAGGGTCAATTTGGCTAAATTTTGAACTATCAACTCAATTTCTATATGCTACGAAATCAATCAAAATTGTACTCTTTTTGGGCAATAACTGGAGGTTTTCTTACTGGTTCCTTCCTGCCAGTACTCCCTTTAGAACTAGTTTTGGTATATATCTATTTATTTATAATAAAATATTATAGTGGATCACCACTTTTGTTTAAAAAAAATTTATGAAAATGCAAAATGGGATGAAAAGATTTCCTTAAACAAAATCCATGCTAGTTGTTAAAATGAATTGAAGAGGAATTCAGCTCAAACACAAAATTAGAGAAATTTAATCATTTGTTAATGTATGTTCTATGCATGAATTAAAAAATTTATGTTCCTATAATTTTCTTGACTCTTGTCATATTGCAATATAATTAGAATCCACATAAGTTGCATAACTTAGAGAGATTTATGGATGTCGCAGGTGTTCGGAGTGGATTCAAGAATATTGTGAACATTCAAAAGATGAAGGGATGTATGGAAAGTTTTATGATAATGAGGGTAGATACTAGTAAGGAGTGAAGTTCCAAAATGCAAGACTCACAATAATTTAAAGGTGAAAGTGACGGTGATAAGAATCTAATACTAACATGGGTGAGTTTAAATCAAATCCATTTCTTAATCATAAAACTACTTCATTTTATTTTAAAAATTCAAGTAGGAAATGCCATTGCAAGGATTAGTGATTAGGAATTAGGGATTATTTATTATATATTAATAATAATAAAAAATTTTAAAAACATTAAATGTAATGGATATCCATTCTAAATGGGTATCCATTTGTAACAAATATCTATTTCAAATGGATATTTGTTTTGTTTGACAAAAACTACAGCCTCAAGAACTCCCTCGGGATTTCCTTGGGATTTGGCTTGAAGGTGTCATACCTGGAAAGTCAACTATAAAAATGTGTTTAGAAATTCTCCTTAGTTTTCTAGAGTTCACCCTTGTGGCTGACAACTTTTTTTAACTGAATTTGATGAAATGAAAAGGGTTTATTAAAAAAAAATTAGATTTCCACCAATATAAGATATGTCTCATATTGAATTTAATACATAATTATTATTTATTTTCTACATGCATTATGACTAAAGTCCTAATTGATAGGCTAATTTAAAAAAAAAAACAAATTCTCAAATGATTTCACATTTTTTTGAATAAAAAAAATGCAATACATTTTGTGCTTCCGATACTATATAGGATTAAAAAAATTGAACTTCATAAATTTTTGACCAAGTTACGGTGGTCAGACAAACAATTTTTAATATTTTAAAAATTTCTAATAAAAAATTCATAACTAATTATTTGCTTGCAAAAAAATTACAAAAAAATGTGGCACATTTAGGCATGTGTCTTCTACTTATATTGAAAGTTATAAAAAAAAAAATTCTTGTACTTAGGTTGGTCAGGGGTACACCTATTTTTAATTTTTTTCCTAAAATTTAGTACTACTACACTAAAATTTCAATTTTTCACCAAATAAATTTACTCTTTTTAAAAAAATGAATAGAATCTTAGAAACTACATTCAATTTCCTACAATTCTATTCTTACATATTTTTGAAATTATGTTAATAACCTATTCAAAATTTTATGTCAAATTGTCTAACTCTCTCTTTTTCTAAATTTTCATTACCACTTAAGGGCCTAGTTTGGACCTCCATGATCCTGCACTAACCCAAGAGTAATGTATAATTAAAATGGTTCCTATCAAAACAAGTTATGTTAGGTTCCCATGATACTAATAAGAACCCCCAAAGAGAGAAGCTAGGTAGGCCTACCAAATGTGATGCCTCTTGTACTAGAGATGAAATAATGATATAGAAAGTTGAAGAAGATCCATGTATGTTCAACAATATTCCTACACTTAGGAAGAAGTAAAACTCAATTGAGAATGTAGGATATCTACACACTAAAAAAAGTAAAATGATAGACTAAAATATAAGATAAATATATCTCTAGAAACCATGTATTAGTCCTTGAGTTGATAATAAAATGTAACAAGATTGGAACAAATATCCAAGACTAAATAATGATGGTGAAAACTCAAAGCACTATGTGAACTAGTATAGAACAAGAACCAATATCTACTATGGACCTATCACCAAACAACAAGATCAAATCCTCATTGGGGTTCTTTATATTTGTAACATGGTAATCACATTTAATATATTCTCTAGATTTTCCATATAGCGGTACTAATGAATTGCTTCTTGAAGATAATGATGGTCTTATTACATTAAATCACTAGAATATCCATTTGTAACAATGCTAAAATTAGTAGAATTAGGTGATGATGGTGGAATCTTAGTGCATATCATCATACTATACTACTCATCCCATGATGTGTTCAAATTATATCCTAAATTTGAGTAATAGATAAATATTCAAGTGCTAGTGTAGTGGAGTCCTAAACCTTAGAATTAATTAAAGTCTCTATTTCATATTGATGTACAATATCTACTCATTCCTCTAGTAACACAACTATATTATGATTATATGGTTGGAACACTTCAAGTAGTTAGGTATGTGCAGGATCATGATGGGCCAAAAAGTGGCAATATGATGGGTATGTGGATGACGACTATTTTTTTACCCAAAATTGATGAAACAAAAAGGGTTTTTAAAGGAGATTCTCAATTTTCCACTGATATAAATTATGCTTTACTTTGAAGTTAATAAGTAATTATTATTCATTTTCTATTCAAATTACGACTAAAGTCCTCATTGAAAAATATCTATAGCTTTCAAACGGTATCACATTTTTTGAATCCAAAACATGTGTCACATTCTATGTTTCACATACTATATGATTAAAAAAATAAAAAAATAATTTCATGAAGTTTTGACCAAGTTAAGGTGGTCAGACATGCGGTTTTTTATATTTTTAAAAAAGTTGTAAAAAAAAATCATAATTAATTATTTACTTGGAAAAAAATTACAAAAAAATATGCATCACATTGGGGCATGAGTCCTCTACTTATATCTAAAATATTATCATTTTATTGTGGTTAGGGTGGTCGATAGACACCTACTTCTTATTTTTCCAAATTTAAGTACCACTACATTGAAATTTCAAATTTTCACCAAATAGATTTTTATTTTTTTTAAACAAACCTAGTAGTTTAGAAACTACATTCAATTTGCTACATATTCTATTCTTACATATTTTTGAAATAATATAGATAACTTATTCAAATTTTTACGTCAAGTTGCCTAACTCTGATTTTTCTGAATTTTTTGCCACTTAAGGGCATGTTTTTTCCATGATGATCTTGCACATACCTAGTTGTAATGTTAGAAATTATATCCCCTAGTAATTTTGCATTATGTTTTTGGTTTTCTTTGGTGTCCATTCCCCTAATATATTTTAGGTATATTTTTTAGCCTTATCTTTAGTCTTTTTCTTTCATGAAATTACCAAATTTTATTATCACATTCTAATTATTCTCATTTCCTAAGACCACATGCTAAGTTTTAATTTATTTTTCTAAGATGAAAGTGTGATGCATGGATGCCCATGTGAAGCATTAACATCCTATATGTTTCCAAAATTATAAATATTAGCTTTCCACCTAGGTATTTGCTATCACTTACTATAATGTGTGTTTGGTTGAAAATTCTCCTAAATCTAAATCCGAACCTTCAACCTTCAAGAATCCCCTTTAGAAAACCCTTCCTTTTTGGTAAATTTCTCTCTCCAATAACAACAACAACAATAACTTTCTCTCTTTGGATCTTTTGGGTACAACTAGTTGAAAGGACCCCATTATTGGAGCCTAATTATATTGCATTCTTTTCAACTCTAATCCAATGCTCTCAACTTCCTCTTCTTCTCTTAGTTGGTAATATTGTGCTACAAATTTATTTCTTTCTTTAATACTAGGGTAGCTCTATATTGATCCATTATATTTGGTAATATTTATTGATGTTTCATTTCCTATTTGTTAAAATATGCACACTAAGGTGTAGCTTCCCATAGAATAGGAAGTTTATGTTTTCCTATTTTTATTTGACTTTTCATGGAGGTTGAAAGACCAATATAGGGCTTGGCCATTCTTGGCAAGCTCCCAAACAATCCTAACCATTTTTAATTTTCTCTAGCTATAGGTATTTGAGATATTTCAATCATATGGTGGTTTTACTCTCTTCCTCTCTTTCTTGTTTTGTGTTATTTCATCCATTGTAATTAGTTTAATTTCATTTATATACTATCTAGTTATCTCTCATTTTCTATTTTGTTGTATAGATGAGTTTAAAATATGGTAGTTATTCGCAATTTTGTAACTATTCTAGATCATAGCACAATAGTGGGACTACAATACATGATGTGGATGATAGAACACAACAAATTTCCATGTATCATGCTAGCATCCCAGATGTTGAACTCCATATTTTGGTCATAGGTTCCTCTCTTTTTACATTTTACACTGTTGAATCTAGCTTTTGGGTAAAAGAATAGAATTATAGTAGCATACTTTTAGCTAACTTATTAGCACAGGTGAATGTAATCATTTTTACCTAAAATTAATTTTGGTCAAACATGTGGTCTAGCTAGATTTGTTATACCTAGGGTAGATATGGATCACAATTTTTCCAACTAAAAGTGTCTACTAAATGCATATTTCACGCCATTTTGGGGAAAATTTACCAAAATATTATTCAAAAAACTTGGCAATTCAACAACTACTACTCTTGTCAATAACATTGTTAAAAAATATAAAAATACCCTTTTGTAGATTTATAAGTGTTGTTTTCAATAATATAATTTTTTTAATAGTTTAATTACTTTTTCATATTTTATTTTTTATTATTCCTAAAAATAGTTCATAAGTACCAAAGTATAAAGTTGATTATCTTGTCAAGAAAAAATATTAAAATTTATTTAAAATTTTTGAAAATAATATGATACACTAAAGAAAAGATTCCATGTCAAGATGATACATCTATTTTGGATAAGTAGTCAAGACAAAAGGTGACATCTCATGGAATCAATTCTATTTTTAGTGCATGTAAATTTTAAGATTCATTTAAATATAATATTTATCAAAATAGGAAAAAAAATTATGTACTAAAGTTTCAAGTTATAAAAACACAAAAAAAATTAAGGAGAAAATTACTATATAAAGAGAACTTCCCTATTTAACATTATTTTTATCATTTTATCTATAGCTAAATTATAGCGATTATTTTATAAAAAACTATATTCAAATATTTTTTGAGATTTCCTAGAAAATTACAAACACAAACACACTAAAAATATATTTTTCATTAGTTTACATCATTTCAGAATTTAAAACATATATGCCACTTTCTAGTGATTCAAGTTTAAAAATTGGTTTAGTGTTGGTCATTTCCTTTATAAAAGTGTGACATAGTTTTATACTTTTACCCTTTCCAATTCTATAGTTTAGTTTCTTGTATTTGACCATTTTCATCATAGCTATATTTTAGCTCAAGATAAAAAATATTATTTTGAAAATTAGAATATCTTAAGAGAAATTTGGTGTTATTTTATTCTTTCTATAATAAAATAGTAAAAAAAAAATTCCCTTCAAAACTAGTTTTATTCTAGTGTAAGGTTCAAAAAATTAACTTAGAAAACACAATACATTTCTTGGTTGAACATTTTTCCTATATTGTATTTTGGTGAGCTTGACATTATACATACCTATTCTTTTTTATTGCAAATCTAACAATGTTGATTTTTTTTTAAAACCCTGAATTCTTTTGATAAAATATTTTCTAAGTATGACATTGGTATGCTCAATGAGGTATTAAATGACTTCATTCATGTAGCTTCACATTCTTCACCTACTAAGTCAAACTATTCTATTTTGCATCATTAATTCCTACTTCTTCAAATGTGATTTATACTAGTATTCATTTAGAGCTCTACAAGGGAGTTTTGTATGTGATCAGATGAAAATATCTATTAGAAAACAAGTAGCAAATAGAAGAGTGCAAGAAACAAAAATTATCACCCTACACCTCAAGATTAGGCAAAATGTCTAACTTAACAAGATAAATGGAAAATTTCACCTTGTTAAGCTATCATTTGGTTGGCCCTTGATTCGTGATGTTGTATGCTCCCTTGATGGAAAATGAATGAAGATGCAAGATGGTTGAGATTGGATGATAATGGATGCAAGTGCTAAGTGTGGATTCAAATAACAAAATTGCAAGAGTTTGGCTATGGCATACAAAAGTCCCTAAATGAGAAAAAAGAGGGGGTATTTATAGATGTTTTTGAATTCTCTAGAGAACTCAATAGTTGAGATTAAACCAACAAGGCCAAGATGAATTGATATGGTGAGTTGAGAACTCACAAGCCCTCACATCTTGACATGTGGCATGTGAAGTGGATTAGAAATGGTGACGTGTAAATAAGGTGGAAGGAAGGTACATGAGGTGGAAGAAGGAAAAGTATTTTACAAGGACCTTGGGAGATGAGAAGATTATCTTAAAAGGAAAGTTCTTGTTCCCAAATGGTTGGAAAGTGACATGAGAGGAATTTTAGTATTCCTCAAAAATCCTCATGGGGAAGAGCAAAATAGTTGGAGAAATAAATGTGAATTAAAAATTCACATGCTTGCAAGAATCTCATGGAAAAGACAAGGTTTCAAAAAGGGAAGCACTTGTCCACATGTGACTTGATGTGACAAGTCAAAGATTCTAGGAGATGCATGGGAAAAGGAGATTCTAGGAGGAAAACATGTGAATTTAAACTTCACTTGGGAAAGAGGGTCAATGCTAAAAAAGGAAAATGAAAAGGCTGACTAAAAAGGCATGCTAAATGTGGCTAATGACTTTGATTAAGGTTGTGCAAACACATGATTAAGAGGATTAATGAAAGATTAGAGGCAAGTGGCAAATGTTGGAGGATGTGACATTAATCTTGATTAGGGTGTGCACATCCTAATCACAAATTAATTAAATTAATCATGATTAGAAGAGGGTTATGGAGGATGTGACAATGAGAGAGAAAAACAAGAATTCAAAATTGGCTTAAATTAAAGAAAGTCACATGACTAAATTAAATAAAGTGATGTATTTATTTAATTTAGAGAGGAAAGAAGTAAAAAGGTAAAAGTATTTAATTATTAAATTAAACACTTTAGAGAACCTTAGGTAGGACATGGAATATTAATTAAATTAATGATTTAATTAATACTGGCAAGGAGGATGAAGTAGACAAGTAAAAGGATGAATAAGGAGACAATTTTGACCATATGGAAGTGGTCGAATTTGGATGTCTATATTTTTTCCCTCTTCAAAAAACTGTTAGGATAATAGGGTTTTGAAAAGAATAAAATATAAATGACTCCATAGAGGAAGTGACAAGAAAAAGATGCCCCAGCATAGGGGAGGCTACGTGAGTTGTCCAGATGGAGGGAAATGAAAGAAGATGCCCCAGTCTTGCAAGAGAAGGCCCATGACCGAGGAATGGGGAAGAATGGTAGGGTATGCCCCCTCGAGGAGGCAGATGGTGAAGGAAAAGGGATCCCAGATAACTTCTCGAAAGTATAAAGTGGTATATGTGATTGAAAAGAGCATGAAAAAACAAGAAGATTGACTTTTGAATAGAGGAAAACGGATGCACAGTTTTCCAAATGGCAGCCCTAAGAAGAAAAATGGTGGAAGAATTAGTTGGAGGAAGAATTTTTTAAATAAAGGGAAAAAATACCCTTCATTTAAAAAAGTAAAAAAGGGGGGAAAGTTATATAAGGTAATTTTAGAAATTACCTCTCCTCATTTGAACAATGGTTAGTTGAGGAAGAGAGAGAGGAGAAGAGAGGGAGGAGAAGAGAGGGAGAACAAGAGGACATGATGTCAGACGATTTCAACACCAAGATTATCCACCGGGTGGATGAGGTGTGGAAGTTCTACAGCCACTACGTCATTCCATGCCAAGTTAGTCCCGAACCAAACTTCGTGATTTTTAGCAATTTGGTTGAGTTTATTAAAATTTGAGAACATGAGTTTTGGGGAGGGGGGAGGGTAGAAAAATGGGTAGTTAGCAAATATGTGATGTTTTCAAAGGGTGGGTAAAATGGGCGAATGAGAGGGGATGGTCATGCCCCAGCCAGGGGCAAGGGCATCGGGAAAATGGGTAGTCATAGGAATGCTTGGTCGGCTTGTCATGGCCAAGGCGGGTCCGCCTATGCCCGGGCAGGTCCACCCGCGCACAGGGGTGGGTCCGCCCGCACACGAGGGAGAGTCCACCCCGGCTTGGGCAGGTTTGCCCAGGCATGTGGGTGGGTCTACCCTGTCTCAGGCGGGTCTGCCCCAACCTGGGTGGGTCTGCCTAGACCTAGGAAGGTCCACTAGTGGCCCAGCGGGGCTACCTCGACCGGTCCACCCAGGCTAAGGCAGGCCCACCCAAGCTATAGTCGATCACCCCGGCCAGCCCGGGTGGGTCCACTTGCACCTAGGCGGGTCCACCCGTAGGAGGGGGAATACCAAGCAACGATGGTGAAGAAAAAGGGAATGGATTCAGAGGATAGGATAGGCAACCCAGGATGAGGACAAGGAGAAAGAAAAGAGGAAAGGGAAGAGGATGACTGACACAAGTGGGGCGATATGTATGTAAGATTTTGACAAGTTGCAGACGTGAGAACGGCGGTCGGAGGTGTTGAGGGTCTATATAGAGGCCATGAATAGTACGGATCACGAGGTGTTAGCGTAGGTAGGGTTTCTACACATGTTATCCTATTCGATGGTTAAGGCCCATAGGGCCATGTTGATAGTGCTGATAGAGCGTTGGGATTCAGCCACATTGACATTTCACCTGCCAATAGGGGAGATGATAGTGACATTGGAGGATGTCTAGAGGATTTTGAGGCTCCCCATAGTGGGGCTTCTGGTGAGCGAGTGCAACTCGGAGAGGGAGGCACTGGACGAGTCCGTGCGAATAATGTTCAGCGATGATGATCTACCGATTCAACGACAGTAGTTGGATGTGGACAAATGCCTGACGTGTAGGGTACCAACATTGTCATTGTACCTAGCAGGACTAATTAGTGGGATCTTGATTATGAACCAAAGTAGTCGGTTCCTACACCTCAAGTTCGTAGAGGTGATTCGGCACATCATCGAGGGCCAAGAGGGGTTGTTTGCATGGGGGACCTTCCTACTAGCATAGTTGTACAGAGATATGCATGTGATATGCTATCGAGAGGTGCTCAGCATGACTTACATCACACTACTATAGGTATGGGCTGAGGAGCACATTAGGATTGTCAGGTTGGCGATGGTGAGAGCAAGATAGGAGGACGACAGGTTGCCAGTAGACTAGAGGTGAGGGATGGAGATTGACGTGATACTGCGCTATGAGGGATGCAGAGACATGTATGTATGGAGGAGGTTCTTTGATGAGCTGCCAGCGGTGATGATAGTGTGGCGACCATACATGCTACAACAATTTAGTGGATGGAGGGAGGATGAGGCCAGACATAGAGATTACTTCTACACTTGGTGTCATATCATCGGGAGAGAGCCACAGTTCATTGATTCACACAGGCTAGACTGAGTATTGCGATAGTACGGGGTGAGGCAGGATATCCCACAGCCTCGAGAGTTATTCCGACGACTAACATGAGAGTGTCCATGGGGAGTCAAGATTGATCCTGAGTGGGCGAGGGAGGCATGAGAGACACTAGAGTTAGTACCATATCTAGGGAGGAGAGGTGGACTGAGAGATGCAAGGATGACAGATCAGTATAGCTAGTGGTTTCATTGACATCCGCCTGAGCGGATTACACCAGTGGTACCTATTGAGAAGGCACTAGGTTTTGGGTCAGAGGATGAGAGATAGCGGGCAACCGAGAGGGGGAGACTACATCTGCGGGGACATTAGAGATGAGGAAAACATGGAGGAGGACAAGGAGGAGGATAGGGAGTGGCTGGAGTAGCAGAGGAGCTGGTGAGGGTGGGGCAGAGGAGAAGACGATGACAGAGAGTCTGAGGAGGAGGCTAGGGCCATGGATCAGTAGGATAGTAGACTGGAGGTACAAAAAGAGAGTGGATAGGAGGCCCACATAGCCATAGGAGGCCAGTAGAGGCAGGGACAGGAAAAGGCCAAGGCTAGTGGAGAGCAGAAGAGGGTGGCAAGGAGGAGGAGACGGCGAGCCTTGGTGGTGATTGATGTAGATGAGATGGAGGAAAATGGGGAGGAGGAGTGAGAGAAGCCAGAGGTGATGGATGTGGACATGGAGGTTCATGATATCCCGCCACTATCGACGACACCACCCACAAGAGAGGATCTAGTAGTAGTCCAGAGAGGGGCCTTGGAGAGATTGTGGCTCAGCGAGCAATGGCTACAGAAATCAGAGGAAAAGTGGAGGAGATTAGAGGTAGAGATGAGTGAGCTACAAACATGACTTTCCAGGAGTGAGAGGGAATATTCAAATATGGCCACAATGGTGATAGCGGTGGAGAGGAGGTTACAGAGAGAGAGGGATGAGGCCTAAGATGAGGTGGTTGATTTATAGGCAGAGGTAGATAGGCTGTGGGTAGAGGTTTCCAAGGACCATGAGGAGGGGGATGCTGCAAGATGGGAGAAGGATCATCTAATGGTTGAGGAGGTGATATGACAAGCGAGAGGATAGGGAGATGCGGTAGCAGGGACAAGGAAGGTACCTACAGAGATTGGAGCAGGGATAGCAGGAGATGTGGAGGATTTGTGGAGGCAAGTAGAGCGGCTAGGGATAGAGAGAGAAAAGCTGCGGTGAGAGCGAGATGAGCTCTGGGATAGGGTGGATTGCTTAGAGCAGATGGTCAGAGATATGGGGTTGATGCAGGAGAGAGAGGATGAGATGAGGGTGCAGGTACGTGTGATACAGACAAAGAGAGATGTAGCTTTGGCACAGGCACAAGCTCTGGAGGAAAAGAGGGATGTGGCTTAGGAACGATTTCATGTGTTGCAGAGCAAGAGGTAGGTAGTGGAGGCACAAGTACAGTCTCATCAAAGAGAGAGATGAGGCATTTTTGTAGGTATAGTCTTGTCAGAGAGAAAGGGATGAGGCGGTGTCACAGGTATCATCACTGCAGAGAGAGCAGAACACGGTAGAGTTGAGACTGCAGGCATTACAGAGAGATAGGGATGTAGCGGTGGCTCGGGCATAGGCCGCAGAGAGGGAGAGAGATGTTGCAAAGGCATAGATGCAGATGCTTCAGGGTGAGAGGGACGCAATGTGGGCTTAGATGCAAGCAGCACAGGTGGGGGGTGGGGAGATAGGAGCAAAGATACAGGGATTACAGGCCCAATTAGAGACTATATAGACTGAGAGGGATAGGGCCAGAGAGTAGGTAGAGCTGTTGACAATGGTACAAGAGGCATGGGAGCAAGAGCAACGAGCCATTAGTAGGGATCAAGATAGATATAGGCATGAGAAAAATGCCACTAGATATCAGGTTGGGCAGATAGATGATTATTTGCAGGAGGCGACCTATTGGAGGTTTGCTTATGAGCATGCAATTCCAAATCAAGCGTAGTGCACAGCGTGCTATGTCAGGCAGGTACCTCAAATGTCAGCACCATCTCAATCATTAGGGACATGTACCAGAGGGTATAACGACTTTCAGCTGACTCCTCCTCGCTATGGTGGCTATTAGGGGACTCCTACCTAGGATTATCAGGGGACCCCACGCACAAGGGGCCAGTGCCCGATTCTCCCCAGAGATCAGACATGGGTAGCTCACAGTAGAGCACTCAAAGAGCAGATGACAGGATACATGTTGTCTAACAAGTGCAGGATGGAGGCTTAGCACAGATCAGTAGAGATTAGACATGTGAGCTACATCCTTGGATTTTGTAGTGTATTCAATGATATATGATGGATATGTAGTGGATTATATTTGAGACATTATGATGAGATGTACATTGTATTAATTTGATTATGATATGGTATGCGATATCCCTTATTGACACTATGTGTTATGTTTTATGTGATGGATGATTTATGTTATGCTTATGAGTATGTTTTTATGCTCTTATGATGGGTCATGTAATGTATGTATATGATGATTTGTGCCTATGTGGATGACTATATGATGCATGATGTTGATGATTTTCTTTATATGGGTGATGTGATTATGCATTAGGATGATAATGTTTTATACTTATATGGATGATGTGATTATGCATAATGTTGATGATGGTTTATGCTTATATGGATGATGTGATTATGCCTGATGTATTAATGTTTATGATGTAGGATGAGATGAATATTTGGTATGAAATGTAATTATGATGGATCTAAAAATATGTTTTGTAGGTGGTAATGCATGTATTATGTGAATGTTAATATGGACATGTATTGATTAAGTGAAACTTAGATGCTTAATCTAATCAGTCTATTATGGATAAAATATGATGGATCTATAGCATAACATGCAATAGGAATGAAACATGGACTCATGTAATGAAAACCTAAATTTCAATAAGGAATTGCATTGGAATGCGAGTAGATGAAAGGTGTAATGTGGGTGTGATATTGCACCTGTCAAGAACCATTAGTATCCTGAGAGAAAAACCAAGAGGAGAAGAATCAAAGTTTGCGCAACTGAAATCATGAGTCATGGGTTAGGAACAAGGATGGATGGACACATGCAATGAAATGGAATGCAATTTTCCATCTTTGGAGCATTGATTTTTGCTATAGCATAAGATACCAAATACCAAGGTATATGAGACCAAGGCAAGTTGGCATCGAATGCATAAAACAAACACAACAAACAAGGTTATCCCAACACCCCAAAGTCACTGAGACCTTGGTCGAGCTAGGTATTGGAATAACCACAAGCACAAAGGGATGTTCCCAACATAACACAGGATCCTAGGGGTCCTGGTGGGTACTACATAGGGATAACCTAACAAACAACAACAATAAACGAACAAGAGAATGCCCTGATGTTAACTAATCAAAACACACCATAATATGATAGATTATGGTGATCTTGACTAGTTGTAATAGGGAGCTCAAAAATAAATGAAATCCAAAAGCATTAAAAGATCATAATGAAATTCAAAAGTCCTTTGCCATAGGATCACAAGGATGGATGGGGTTGATGAGGTCTATTATGAAGGATTCATCCTGTTGAGACCAATAATGGATACTAAACTAAGATGACCTAGGTGACGTGGGATTTTGTCATTAATCAGATCTTTTGACACTATGGGATCCCATTTGTGAAGAATCAGCTGGATAAGGGCATTCTTGACAACACGACACAAGAGACCAAACAAAAGACTGACACAAGACAGACACACCCTAAAGACCTAGGGGCTCAGGGGCTGATCAAAGATTAGCCTTGCCTACATGAAAGCACATAGTCCTTGTAGTTCATGAATAAAAGTGGAAAGAGGACCAATGGAGACCGATGAGACAATGACAAAACAAAGCCTCAGGGGTGGATCAAAAGATCGACCTTGCCTATGTGAAAGTGCAGGGGTGACGTAGTTCGGAAGAGACAAATGAGAACTGACCATGGATAAAAGTAAAAAGGGGATGATGAACATAGATGATGGATGACCATCACGGGATGGTCAAAATTCCGTAGGGGTAGATCAAATGATCATCCTTGCCTATGTGAAAGATCAAGGACAATGTAGTTTGACAATGGACAAAGAAGACCGACATGACCGGATGAAATCTATGCAAAGACCGACACGATGGAGGATTCTAGATGAAGACCAACCAAGACAACCAAACCGACGACACAAGCTCAAATGAAGATAAAATATCAAGATGATGGATAGTGTATAATCATCCAATGCTCAATCAAAATATACCAAGCGGTCAAGGATGGGATGGGAGCGGATGTCAGGATAGGATGGGTGAAGTTATAAAGTAACTAAGATGCGAGGTAGATAATGATTAAGCCCTCTAAAAATGACATCTATTACCAGGTTTTCATCAGTCGTACTTATCCAAGGTGCCACCAAGGGTGGTTTTCCCCATAGGACAAATTTATTTCTCTTTACTATTTTTGGATTTTATTTTATTTTTTATTTTTTATTTTTTTTGTATTTTGTTGATTTTTTTATTCTTTTGTATTTTTCTAGCAGGATAGGATATCTCAACAGAGCTAAGTGTAGAACCTTTTCAGGTGCATGATATTAATAGGTTTTGCTAGGGGTTCTCCTTCAAGAGTGGCGAGTCTATATGCCCTGGATCCATACTTTGCGATGATGATATAGGGACCCAACCAGTTTGCTTCAAACTTTCCTTTCTTTTCTTAGTCTTGCTAGGTGCACTGATACTCCTTAAGGACAAGGTCACCAACATTGAATTGACAAGGGAAAATCTTCTTTTTGTAGCTACGCTTGAGACAGTTTTGATAAGATTGAAGATGATCATAGGCTTTGATCTGTCTTTCATCAAGTAATTCCAGCTGGGCAAGCCATGCAACGTGAGCGTCTTCTTCACTGATAAGGTTTTTCAGAGAGATTCTCAGTGATGGGATTTCAACTTCAATTGGTAAGATGGCCTCGACACCATATACGAGGGAATATGGGGTGGTGCCGGTAGGGGTATGGATAGAAGTATGATATGCCCAAAGGGCGGGATGGATGTGGAGGTGCCAATCTCAACTAGTGTTATTGATGACCTTTTTGAGGATATGGATCAGATTCTTGTTGGTAGCTTCTGCCTGACCATTACGCTGGGGGTAATAAGGTGTTGACCAATGATGTTGAATATGAAAAGTGTCATAGAGGTGTTTCATGGCCTGGTTTTTGAAAGGCTTTCTGTTATCGGAGAGGATGGTGGATGGGATATCATATCTATAGAGAATATGGTAGAGGATGAATTTTGAGATTTGAGTACCCATAATTTGTGAGAGTGGCATTGCTTCCACCCACTTAGTAAAGTACTCAGTTGTGGTAATGATGAATGTATGACCATTGGAGGGTGGAGGGTAGATTTTTCCAATTAAGTCGAAACCCCACTGAGAGAAGGGCCATGGTGCCACCAAAGGCTGAAGGTCCTGTGCTGGAGTGTGAATCAAATCTGCATGTTGCTGACATGGAAGGAATTTATTTACAAACTCACAGGCATCATGTTCTAGTGTAGGCCAAAATTATCCAGCTTGAAGAATCCTTTTAGCCAAGGCCATACCATTTGAATGGGCCCCACAAATTCCACTGTGTACTTCTTTTAGTGCAGTATGGGCTTTGGTCTTGTCGAGACACCTGAGGAGGGTTCCACCATACCCATGATGATAAAGCATATCACCAACGATGATGTATCAGGATGAACATTGGATAAAGTATTTTTCATTGGTTTTGTGTGAGATCCGGGGGTAGAATGTTATCATGTAGGTAAGCATAGATGTCTTGGTACCAAGGGGAAGTGAGACCTACGATGTCACACACCATTTCGGTCTTAGGGATGTCATATGCTGGGATTAGGAGTTGTTCAATGAGGAACTCACATTTTGTTCGATATTTAGGCATGTCGATCAAGGAGCCAATAGTAGCCATGGCATCAGCTGCTTTGTTTTGTACCCTGGGAATCTGGTTAAATTGTATGGAGGTGAAATACTTCTTGACATCATCTACCATGTGCTTGTAGGGTAGTAGCTTGTCATCTTTTTTCAGGAACTCATCATTAACTTGTTTAATGACCAACAAGGAATCATCGAAGACTCTTAGGTGAGTTATGTGCCACTGTTTTGCAATTCTGAGGCCTGTGAGGAGGGCTTTGTACCCAGTTGTTTTGTTGGTAGACAGGAATGCTAGCCTTAATGATTTCAGAATGTAATCGCCTTTAGGGGTAACAAATAGAATTCCCACCCCCAATCCATTATGAGTATAGGAACCATCGAAGTACAATATCCAAGTGGATGCTTCGGCTACTGTAAACACTTCTTCATTTGGAAATTCAGTGACCAAAGGATAAGCAACTACTAGGGGTGCATCGACCAACTAATCAGCTATAACTTGTCCTTTTATGGATTTTTGATCCACATATTCTATGTCAAATTCACTCAGGAGCATGACCCACTTAGCCATATGGTCAGTTAGGGTGGTTCTAGACAACAAGTATTTTAGTGGATCAATTTTTGCTATTAGTTTGATAGGATGGCTAAGCATATAATGTCTAAGTTTCTGTGTACTCAAGACCACTGCAAGGAAAGCTTTCTCCATTTGTGAATAATTCAGTTCATAATCGACCAGTGTTCGGCTAATGTAATATATTGCTCTTTCTTTTGAAGACTTGTCATGTTGTGCCAATAATGCCCCCAGTGCAACTGAAGTGGCTGAGATGTATAACAGGAGAAAGTTTTCCTAGAATAGGTGGCATCAAGATTGGCAGATGGGCCAAGTACTCTTTGATCTTATCAAAACCCAACTAACATTATTGATTCCATTTGAAGGTGATGTCTTTCTTCAAAAGGTAGGTGAATCACTGACACTTATCTACAAGTTGGGCTATAAACTTATGGATAGATTGTAGGTTTCCTTGAAGGCTTCTTAACTATTTCAGGTTTCGAGGTGGAGGCATTTCCATGATAGCTTTTACTTTGGTAGGATCAACCTTAATGCCCCTTCGGGAAACTATGAAGCCCAACAATTTCCTAGATGTGACACCAAACACACACTTTTTCAGATTCAGTCTTAGCTTGTACTATTCCAACCGCTCAAAGATCTTTTTCCGAATGTTAGGATCCTCTGCTCTAGTTCTGGACTTTCCCAACAAATCATCAACATAGTCTTCCATGATAATGTGGATGAGGTCATGGAAGATAATAGTCATTTCTCGTTGATATGTTTCCCCCGCGTTCTTAAGTCCAAAGGGCATGACATTATAGCAAAAGGTGCCCCAAGGAATTGTAAAAGCGTTCTTGTGCTGGTCTTCAGGTGCAATTAGAATTTGATTGTAGCTAGAGAAGTCATCCATAAGGGAGAACATTTCATGTCCTACAGTGAGGTCGACCAACATATTGATATTAGGCAATGGGAAGTCATCTTTTCGATAGACTTTGTTAAGATCCCAGAAATCTATACAAATCCTAATGTCTCTGTTGGGCTTAGCGATAGGCACTATGTTGGAGATCTAATCAAATTAATCAATAGGTCTGATAAAGCTAGCATCTAGTAATTTCTCCAATTCTTTCTTGACTAATAGTGCTACTTGCAGATGCATTTTTTTGAGTTTTTGCTTGACAGGTTTGTCATTTGGGAAAACATCCAGATGGTGAACCACTAAAGCGGGGTCTAAACATAACATTTCTAAGTACGACCAAGCAAAGTTAATGATTCCATCTTTAAGCAGCTGAACAATGACAGGATATTCTTGTTTTGATAATGACTTGGCTACGTAGGTGATCTTCGGGGTTTCTGCAGTACCCAGATTGACTTCTTGAGTTTCTTCGATCAGGATAGATGATCGTGTAGATAATTGAGTTCCCACAAGGGGAAGATGAACGTCTCCATCCTCTAGCGCCTCATCGAGGTTTTCACTATGGGATGCATCCTTTATTTTTACTTTTTCCAAGTCAAGAAGCACCTCAGGGAGGTTTTCACTAGATGACCATTTTCTTATTTTTCTTGTTTTTACTTTTGTGACTAGAGCGTTCATCCTCCCTCAATCCCATGAGGTTGGCATATGTTTCCAGGGATACATTGATAGGTGGACTATCATGTAGGTCCCAATCAATAAGTTCAGGATGACGAAGGGAAAGGATAATGGTAAAGATGGATAGGCAGTGAAACATGGATGATAGGTCAGTGTGATCAACATCATTGTACGCGTGTATGATGGATTCTTCCTCGGGTATGTCTTCTAAGGGACCATTGTCCACAGTAACACTATTGGAAGTATTGGATGATGTTGTAGGGCCTTTCTGCTTTTTTTCATATCTTAGGCCTATATTACGTAGAAGCTTTTGTACATCAATAGGTTGTAGCCATCCTTGTTTTTCTTTACCCAAACCTTCGCCTTGATAGTTATGCTTCTCTGTGAACTTAGCAGACTAAGGGTATACTTCCTGAAAATAGTCCTTAAGGGGAGGGTCCGGTTGGGGCTCTTCACGATATACCATCATCTTTTGGTGCATCTGTTCTTAAACTAGGGGACCATAAAGTGCTAGTAGGGATGTTTTTAGCACTGAAGGTGATGGTCTTTTCTTCTTGTTTTTCTATAGACTACGAAGGTTGACCATATGAGTGGGGTGATGACGGCATGGTTGCCACATTCAGAGTTGTATGCATTTCGTATTCACCATAACCCTTGTCAATGATCTGGACTTTGGTGATGGTGGGATCGGCAGTGGAAGATGGAATGGTTCTCATGGTGGATGATGGATTGGAGGATGAAGACTGAGGTGTCCCCATTTCGACCCCAAGACAATAATGCAAATGGGGAAATGATGCTTCTAAAGCATGGCAGTATTCAAATGGTTGTGGGTCGGCATAAATGGTGACCTTCTGTCCATTAACTAGGAATTTTAGGCATTGATGATGTGTGGAGGGGACGGCTTGCATGGTGTGGAGCCATGGGGGGCCAAGGAGGAGATTGTATGGTAAGTACAGATCAAGGACATGACATGTAGTATACTGAACCACAGGTCCAACCTGAATGGGAAGACTAATAATTCCTTCAGAATCTATTTCCATATTATCATAAGCCTTAATTGTAATGATTTGATTACTAAGATCTACTTGAGTATACCCTATCTGCTTTATGAACTTTAGAGTGCATAGATTAAGAGTAGAGCCACTATATACCAAGACCCTTTTTACTTTATGATGGGAAACCGAGACTTTGATATGTAGGGGACGGTTGTGATTAGCATCGATATTAGGCATGTCATTTTGGCTGAAGTGTAACTAGTAAGATAAAGCTAGATGTTCCACTAAAGCTTGGAACTGCATGGGATCAATATTGTTAGGCACTTGGGTTTCTTGTAAAGCTTGATTCAGGATTTCTTGATGCACAAGAGAAGATTTAAGCAAATCCAAAATTGAGATGTGAATAGGTGTCTTTCCTAAGTGATCAAGAATGTTATATTGAGAATTCACAAGATTTGGTTGGGTGAATGTGGAGGCTGCAGGTACAGTAATGCGGGATCTTCAGGTAGCAACAACACATTGGGGATCTTTAGCTTTCACATGTATCATGGATACTCGGGGTTCCACTTGCTCAATGTGATGGACAATGCCATCGTAATTGAGGGGTACATTCTTATAGCTTATGTTATTTGTACTGTTGTTTTGGGGGTTATTATTGGATGTACTTTCACCCTGATTATGGTTAGGGAAGGCGTTTTGGTAAATATGCATTTGAGCATTGGAGGACGATGCTTGATTGGTGTCAACTTGGATATCTTCTTGATCAATAAGATCTTGGATGTACGTTTTGAGACATTGACACTTATTGGTGGAATGCCCTTTGATTTTGTGAAAGTCACAATATTCATTGTCTTTATACCAATTGGGTTTTGGTTTGGACTCATCAAATGGCTTGGTTATAGGATAGACGATCAGATAGTTCACCTGTAGGAGTCTGTTGAGGATGGTGCTTAAAGACTCACGTAGTTGAGTGAACTGACACTTGTTATTACCTTGACTGTTTTGGTTTGACTGTTGAGGGGGACGAGGTGCCCCCTATGGTATGGTTATGATGTTTTGGGTAGATGGTTGGTTAGAGGCAGGTTGTTGCCTCTGGGAGGTACTAGCTACTTGAATATGTTTGGTATCAGTGACACCATCATTAACAACATTCTTGTTTTTGTTCTAGTAGCGTGACTTATCTTCGGATGACCGCTCTTTTTCATGATTGTGTATTTTTACATGCCCTTTAGCAATAAGGTCCCATTCAAGGATGGTTCCTTTCTCTACCACCTCGGTGAAGGTGGTGACACAATGTAGTCTGAAGTTATGGACCATGTCAGGATGTGAGTTTTCAACAAAGAGAGTGACCATGTCCTTCTCTTTGAGGGGAGTTTTTATCTGACTTACCAATGCACGCCACCTTTGGAGGTAGCTAGCAAAGGTTTCACTGTTATGCTACTTTTCCTTGAGGAGATCCAAGGTATCCATGTCCATCTCTAGATTGAAGGAGAAGTAGGAAACAAATTTCTCTAAAAGATCTGCAAAGGATTTGATGGACCCCCACTCTAGACCCATGAACTAGTCTAGGGCATTTCCCATTAGGCTCCACGGGAATAAACGCAAGAGGTAGTTGTCATTATGCATAACCTCCTAACACTGGGTGTAAAATTCTTTCAGATGGGCCTTAGAATCCTTGTTTCCCTTGCATCTGTTGAACTTCGGTATCTCAAAATATTTCGGGAAGGGAATTAATGAAATGAAGGGGTCAAATGGATAAGGACATATATCCTCAAATTTGAGGGATTGCTTACCCATCTCAGCTTAGAGATCTTTCAAAGCATCTTTGATTTCCAAAAAATCTGCATTAACAGGTGGTGTAGGAGTCAAAGACAAGTTGGATGGATATGGATGGTAAGACGATAGAGGATCCTATTGAGATATGGTTTGAAGATTGATATATGGATTTTGATAGTGATATGACGGGGTCCCCTGCGAGTGTGTTGCGGATATTTGTTGGTAGGTGGGCTATTGTTGCAAGGTATAGTATGTATTGGTCTGATAAGGATATGTGAGATAGTGTTGAGAGGCATGAGTGGAATGTTGCGGATTGGTCTGTTGGTATTGGGAGTACTATTGCAACTATTGGGAGGCCACATAGGATGGTTGTTGTTGGAATTGTTGTTGGTTATGATAGCCATAGTGCTGGGGAGGTGGCTAATGTGATGTTAGCTATTGCGCAGGGCAAGATGGGATGTTGTGTTGCAATTGAGCTTGCAGGTGAAAAATAGATGCAAGCAATGGGGATATAGTCAGAACGGGAGGTCGAGACAGATTTCCTTGGGATTGGTGGGGTGGTTGTGATTGAATTAAAGAATTCTAGGGGGGTTGTTGTTGAGGTGGCTAAGATGATGTAGAGGCATTCTGCAAAGGAGGTTGTTGGGTTCCAATGGTGATATTAGGTTGGGATGTACCTTGCGGAGGTAATTGAGATGACATATTAGAGTGAGGAGGTTGTTGAGATACAAATGGTGGCATTGATAGATTTGTGGCCCTAGGAGGTGGTGGCAAGGTGGTGAAAAGGTTACCCCAAAAATTTATGGGAGGTTGATTCGGAAGGGGTGGTGCAGTCAGCATTAATTGTGGACGCTGCGAAACAGTTTGTGGCATGTCGTATGCAAAAGGGTTTGGGATCAGATACTTGAGGAGCCCCCATGACTGAGATTGTGGCATGTGAAGGATTGTTAATTTGGTAAAGGACGTTTCTGAATTCAAGTTGATACCATCCATCTACTGGAGGAACATTGGGGATGTATGAATCACCTGGTGTGTTTTGTGATCCTTGAGGTGCATTGGATGTGGAATTGCCATATTTGGATAGGTCAATGCCTAATGGAGGTTTGACACCTTTTGCAATTAGGTGAGCGAAGATTTCTTCCCCATATTTTTCTAGCAAGTGATCTGCCATTTGCACATTGGTGGGGTTACTAGTTAAAATGTTCCTCAAGTGTGAGTTCAGGTTGGTTAACCATACTTTCTTCACCGTGCGGTGAGTTGTTCTGATTTTCGGTGTTGGATTGTGAAGTACCATTATAAGGGTCTTGTGGAGCATTTGCACCATTAGTGGGATCTTAGGAAATATTTGCCTCGTTAGTAGGATCTTGAGACGTGTTCAATGGGGGATTTTGACCTCGATGTTGTGCCATTTGCTTCTTGACTTGGGACCTAGTTTGAATGGGCATGCAAAAGAACTATGGGTGGATTATAATGCAAAGATATCCTTGATGGAAGATCATTTGGATTGGTTAAAGATCAACTAATTGGATGATTGGATGATTGGATGTGACTAGACCGAATTGGACGATTGATGAAATATCAAATTTGGTTGGACCAAAATGGATTGTTGGATAAACGATTGATAAGATAAGATTGGATCAAATTGATAACCAATCGATGGGATGGGATTGGATTGAATTGATTGATGATATAGGATTGGATTAGACTGATAAATGATTGATGAGGTTGGATGATGATGGAGTTCTAAACCAAGTCCAGGAGCTATCCTTTGGTAACGCAAGGTGTTGATTAATCGATTAAAAGATGGATGGATGGTGACGACACCAAATCCAACTTGAGATAGAAGTGGATTGATAGGGCCAATGAGGATGATCGATTTAGGATAGATGACAATCCTAAGATGGTTTCGAAGGACGACGATTAAGTTCAGACACCTAGGTCAACTTGGATAACTACGTGAGATGAAGTTTTGCGGAATAAGGGAATGGTTTAGGTAAGCGGTGACCTAGAATGACAGAGGCTCAGAACGGATGAACGATGACATGGAATGAGTAAGTGGATGTTCGATTAGGGAGATTGACCTTCGGAATGGGAAGATGAATGTTCAGAATGGGCGA
This sequence comes from Sequoia sempervirens, assembly GCA_007258455.2. NCBI lineage: Eukaryota > Viridiplantae > Streptophyta > Pinopsida > Cupressales > Cupressaceae > Sequoia > Sequoia sempervirens. The sequence goes on from VDFB02368566.1 coordinate 35,923, forward strand.
ATGGTTGCTTGGAATGGGAAAATAGCAATTTAGAATGAAGGAAAGACTCTTGGAACAACTAGACGGAGGCCGAAAAAAATATTTGAAGGTTGGGTCTACCCCTAGAAAAGGTTAGGTCCACCCCTACAAAGTCAGGTATGCCCCTACAAGGTCAAGTCCGCCCCTTCAGAGAAATCAGGCAAAAAATAGCTTTTTGGAACAAGCAAATGGGCACGCAGAATGGGGAAATGGATGTTTAGATAGAAAGGATGAATGTTTGAGATGGTAATTGGACACTCAGAACAGATGAACAAATACTCAGAATGGGGAAACAAGTGATGAAAATGAGACAACGGGCGTTCAGAACGATGAAACGGGTATGAACAAAGTCTGTTCAAAGGTCAGGTCTACCCCATCAAGGTTAGGTCCACTCCCACAAGGTCAGGTCCACCCCTACAAGAGGTTAGGTCTGCCCCTAGAAGTCAAGTCTGCCCCTGCAAGTTTGGAACTTGGTTTTCGCCAAAACGACTAAGGCAAAAGACCAAAAACATAGCAAACTGCAAACAGAGGGTCAGGTTGACTCGACTGAATAGAAAATTATAGGTTTTGCACAAAGAAAATAGTTCAAGTAGCACAATCCTAAGTTTAGTAGAAGGGGGTATGGCCAACAAAGTCTTCTATTCTAGGATGAACATGGTTGCTAAGGAGTCCTCGATATACACCTAGTATGTGAGGCCTAAACCGTGAACACCAACCTGTCACAAGCGTGAGCTGGAAACCTTAGCGAGATACGAAAAGTTCAGACCAACTCTTCACTTCATCCCAACGCTCCGCTCATTACGATGTGGTTGGATTGGGGTACAACTTTGGCTCTTTCCCCTTTATATACCCTGCCAGTACGCATGGTTGGGATTGTCCTTGGGGTGATGAAATCCCCAAGCAGGTCCCCTAATAAAAAGAAAAATGGGTGACACAAATACTTGGTAAGCTACAATTTCTCATCACCCAGGATTGTCAAATGGCACAAGGGGATTGGATACGTTAAATAGTTTACCAAAAAACACAACACACAATGTAAATTGACACCCCTAGTTAAGCTATGTGCCTAAGTTATCAAGAAATTACAAGTAGCTATTAATAAATAAATGACCCTGTAAGGAAACTTGTTAGTGATTTTTTTTTTCTTCTTCTTGCTCCTTTCCAAATGTTGATTAGATGTTTGCACAGACACCAATAGCGCACATTAGAGGGTTAGAAATACTCAAAACAATAAAAAAAAGTAGTTAAAAATCAATTTTCACCACCTAAAAAAAGTTGTTTTGGTCGGGCCCGCCCCTTGAAATTGGGTTTGCTCCTCTGTTAGGTTGGGTCCGCCCCTTTAAGTCGGGTTCGCTCCTCTGTTAGGTCGGGTCTTCCCCTTTGTGGCAAAACTGCAATTTTTTTTGTTTCTGAACTCTAGAGGACAAGTTTGCCCCTCTATTTGGTCGGGGCCGCCTCTGGTGGGTGGGTCTGCCCCTTTGCTAAGTCGGGTTCACCCCTGGAAGGCGGGTCCGCCCCTGGATGGTTGGGTTCGCCTCTCTGCAACCTGCACCTGCAAAAAGTGAAAAAATAGAGAACGTGAAAGATACGTGTGCCAAAAATGTGATCAAGTGAAAATATCTGTTAGAAAATGAGCATCAAACAAAAGAGTGCAAGAAATAAAGATCATCACCCTACACCTCAAGATTAGGCAAAACATCTAACTTAATAAGATAAATAGAAAATTTCACCTTGTCAAGTTGTCTTTTGGTTGGCCCTTGATTCATGATGTTGTATGCTCCATTGATGGGAAATGAATGAGGATGCAAAATGGTTGAGATTGGATGATAATGGATGCAAATGCTAAGTGTGGATTCAAATAAAAAATTGCAAGAGTTTGGCTATGGCATGCAAAAGTCCCTAAATGAGAGAAAAAATGGGGTATGTATAGATATTTTTGAATTCTCTAGATAATTCAATGGTTAAGATTAAACCAACAAGGCCAAGATGAAAGACGATGATGAGTTGAGAACTCACAAAACCTCACATCTTAACATATGGCATTGAAGTGGCTTAGAAATGGTGATGTGTAAATAAGGTGGAAGGAAGGTACATGAGGTGGAAGGACTTGAAGTACTTTACAAGTACCTTGGGAGATGAGAAAATTACCTTAAAAGGAAAGTTCTTGTTCCTAAATGGTTGGAAAGTGACATGAGAGGAATTTTAGTATTTCTCAAAAATCCTCATGGGGAAGAGGAAAATAGTTGAAGAAATAAATGTGAATTAAATTCACATGCTTGCAAGAATCTCATGGATAAGACAAGGTTCCAAAAAGGGAAACACTTGTCCATATGTGACTTGATGTGACAAGTCAAAGATTCTAGAAGATTCATGAAAAAAGGGGATTCTAGGAGGAATAAATGTGAATTTAAAATTCACATGGGAAAGAGGGTCAATGCCAAGAAAGGCAAATGAAAAGGTTGACTAAAAAGACATACTAAATGTGGCTAATAACTTTGATTAAGGTTGTGCAAACACATGATTAAGAGGATAAATGAAAGATTAGAGGCAAGTGGCAAATGTTGGAGGATATGATATTAATCTTGATTAAGGTGTGCACATCCTAATCACTAATTAATTAAATTAATCATGATTAGAAGAGGGTTATGGAGATGTGACAATGAGAGAAAAAAAAGAATTAAAAATTGGCTTAAATTAAAGAAAGTCACATGACTAAATTAAATAAAGTGATGTATTTATTTAATTTAGAGAGGAAATAAGTAAAAAGGTAAAAGTATTTAATTATTAAATTAAACATTTTAGAGAACTTTAGATAGGACATGAAATATTAATTAAATTAATGATTTAATTAATATCGGCAAGGAGGATGAGGTAGACAAGTAAAGGGATGAATAAGGAAATGATTTTGACCATATGGAAGTGGTCAAATTTGGATGTCTACACTGTAAATAACCATATTTTTTTTAGATTGTGAGAGAAATCTAATTCCAACTCCTTAACAACCCTATGCATCATAATCTCTATTTTGGCTCATGCTTGCATAGATTGAAGAGGCCACACTAGTTTTAAGTTCTTAACAAGTAACAACCCTATACAACATTACACCTTTTCCTTTTTTTAGCATTCAACATTGTTTCATAAAAGCTAACATAATTACATCCACAACACCATTTTTTAAAAATTAGACTCTACATCACTTTGTCTTTTGTACTTGATTAAATTCATGCTTATTAAAATGCAAACAATGATGATCATGATTTTATACCACTTATCTTTTTCTGTAAATACCACTAATGATTTATATGCAAGTTTTAAGATGCGATGCTACTAAAAACACCAAGAAACCACAAAATAGTACTACACTACATATCATTGGATCTACTTGCTTATTTCAATTACTCTTCAACATGCATGATTCATATAGATAATGTAAACACCAAACTAGGGAGCATAATGTAGAGGATAAAAGTGCATACTTCACTCTTTTAGCCTCTTTTTTTACAATCAAATTTTGTTTTATCATAAATTTGTTGTCCTACTACTTGATTTTTTGTGTTCTACATAAAAGATGACCATATGCTTACATTTTCCACTCTTAATGTCATTATCCTAGTCATACAATTGGAATAGTCTAGATTTTTAACGGTTTTCTCCTATTGGATTAGACTACAAGCATAGTTTTTTCACCTAAACAAATTAAGATGTCGAGTCTCATTCCACCTTTTAAAGTTTACTACTACCAAAACTAACAATTCCAAAAATTGATTGTTGCATGTCATCTTGTGTTCCAAAATAAAAGTGAGCACCTAAAATCTTGTTTTTAAAGACAATCTCTACAAGATTAGTGATCATGAATAATCATGGCAAAGACGGGATCAAATATATTATCAAATAGATTCAGTAAGCTTGTATTTGCATCGACAAACATCGCATCATCATAGGTGTTCTTTGTCGTTGTCTTGTATGTCTTCAATCTTTTACACACTAAAAAATCTTCACAATATCACAAAAATTCCATGATTCAATCTCATCACAATAACTCATTTGTATGAGATGCAAGTACACCCAAACTAAATATAAAAGAATCAATAATAAATAATTATAGATAAAACCACATGCAAAAGATACAACCTTACCAAATAAATTGGATTGTAAGCATGACGTCATCCAAGACGTCATAAATATCAATATTAGATTATCTTACAAACATCATTTCAACATCAGATCGAGACTTCTATTGCATAATCACAACATATAAACCGTTTCAAAAGCAAAATAAACAAATCACATTAAAATAAATGAACCCTCCAAATCTAATAATTGATTAATAATTATTATTGATTATTGAATGCTTATCTTTCGAAGTAGACGTGTAAATCGGTTTCGACGTTGTTTTCCTCGACTTTTGTTTTGTCCCGTCTTCTTACATTTTCGAGGTAAAGTTCATCAAAATTATGTCCAGGTAAATAATTTAAAGAATCATAAACATGTGAAACTACTCATTTGGAATAGGGACTTAATCCTGTCAGTTACACAGAAGCGCATTTAATACATGTGAGCAACAACCATTCAACAACCTTTCAGCACTGTAAAGTTGTTTCTCAGGTGACAAGTTTGGAAAGAAATAATGAGACGAGGATAAATCAGATAATAGCAATTGCACATTGTGGAGAAATATTGTGAGCAAGGAAGCCAAGAGATTGTACCCACTCAATGGTATTCTCTGCCCCTTAAACAAAACTCAATTTGCTACTTTCTTCTGCTTCAGCTGCACCATATGCGTACAGGGACATTAACTCGAACCATCCTCTCTCTGTTGGATGCCCGAAATCCCAAAAGAATTTTTCATCTACGTTATCACACACCTCAAATAAAGCCCTTCCCTTTTCATCTACTTCTGCACACGTTCTTACATCGCCTGGCGCAGCACAGCATGGCAAGAATATATCCACAAAACCTGCCAACACAATACATATAATTAAATGTCATGAGATTTTATACTGAAAATTGCCCAAATTTGGCATTGCTCATCACAGTTAAGTACAGGAATATTGAATCACTGTGTTTGTATGACTGATGTAATTTTGATGGATCCTAAGCAATTATAAACAGGACAAAAATGAAATTGGGCATCAGAGAAAAATTTATGTCACACTACCATATTGTTTAGAATTCCAAAAAATGTAGTTAAATGTAGAGACCAGGTCTGTAACTATAATGGATGACCCCTTCAGATTCGACCTGAGATGATGCACGCCCTCAATCAGTAACTTGGTATGGAGATCTATAGTCTCATCAAATTTAGAATCGCAGGACGTCTTGCCGATTTCAGCTCCGCAGCCAAGGGCAGCAATATTACTAATCACGAAATTCCTGAGCCCACTCTCATACAGATCCTTCACAATCTCCACTATGCCGCTCACTACAGGTTTCACCAGACCTACCAAACCCTGAACATGTTCATTAGAAAATATAAGTGACTTTTTCATGCCAAAAACTGAGCCAGATTCGGATTTACCTCAATAGACCCATTTTGGCTGGTACTGAGCGCGGTGTAGTCATTCCCAGCGACAGAGACAAGCACTACAGACCTCGACAGCTTATGGGAATCGAACCCTGAACCTGCGGCAATCAGTTTCTTAAATTGTTCGACTTGTTGTGGAACTGTTGTGAAACCAAAAGCTCGAAATATCCCGCTGCCGCCCACTGCAAAATTCACTCCTTGTTTAATCTTGCTTGCATTTACATTACAGTCATGACTTCTGAGCAGCTCATAAGCGATGGGAGTGGGAAACCCCAAAATATCCGCTGTACATCAACAATAATGTACTAATAAGACACAGATAGCTTAAAACCCCTAAATTACATGAATTTGTTTTGCAAGCAAAGTGTACCCCAAAAGTCTGTCTGGATTTTCCCTGAAGAAACTCTGCCTGCAGGGTAACCAGGCCAAATTAAACCGTTTGGCTTCCTCCACACATGGTTTACTGCTTGATTGTAAGGATCATGGTTTCCAGTGTCTGCATACGAATCCCCAAAAACAAATAGGGCTTCTGCCTTCTCTGCGCTTCCTGTACCTGCAAATCCATAAATCAGTAATCTCCTGCTAGCAAAGAATAATGATGAGGATTTGAAAAGGTTAGATGTATCACTTACCTGCAAATAGGTTGACAACTGTTAGCAGAAACAAAGCACTGGAAAACATTGCATCCATAGCCTCCTTGCGTAAACTTGAATGCAGAGCACCGTAAACAGAGGCAATCTTCTGCCATAATTAATACAGCTCCTCTACTCTATTCGGGGGTTCGAACATGTTTCCTTGATGTTGCTTTCAGGCCTAACCCCTAAAGAGATATTTTGAGATTTGTCACGTTGTCCTGTGAAAATCGGAGTTTCCCACATTGGTCTGCAGAAATCACATTTTAAACGGCGCTGAAAAATGCACATTTATTCAGTGTGACTATTTTTCTTCGGTAGGTGATAAGATAGTGAGGACTTATAGTTGAATGATACGGCTAATATTAATTGTTTTTAATAAATTATAAATTTATTACGCCGAAGGCATCCTACGCTTAGTATTTGCGAGGCATTTTTACCTCGACGGTGTAGATTGGTGGACAGGCAATCGCCTGCGATGAAATCCATCTCAGCCGCTCGCCATTTTTCCCGGATGAAATCCATCTCAGCCGCTCGCCATTTTGTCCGCCGACAGTCCAAAAGCACCGATAGGGCTTGCAAGAAGGTTGAATGATTGTGAAGCGTTGATCATTTTCGCCAGCCACGAAGTCTATATTTGTAGGTAGGCGGAATTGAATGCAGAAGAGTAATTGACGCTTCAATGCAGATTAGATAGCATACGTCAGTCAGAGAACAATCAAAGGTCGGTCATAGAGAACAATTGAAGTAGCAGTTGTCTATAGCGAGGGTTTGGATTTTTTTTTGAAATTTTAATTAATGGCGAGTGTTGCTCAGGTTGACGTATTTGGAGCTGTAGTACCCATGAGTGCGGCTGCCTTAGGCTCCATGTTAAAAGAAAAAAAAATTCCCAAGGTGTGCAGAAGAGTGGTTTTTTTGGTCTACAAATGGGTGCTTTCAATGGGGGTTTTATTGGCTTGTGAAGGAAGCAGTAGCAGCAGCAGAAGCGGTGAAGGCGGGTCGTGGGGCCTGTTAGGGTTGTGAATGAGAAGGTGGTGGCCATCGGGACCACGAATTCGGCAGTAGCAGCCATGGAAGGAGGGAAGCCTACAATTGTCTCAAATGCGGAGGGGCAGATGATGACGTCCTCTGTAGTTGCTAATATAAGAAATGGGGATAGGCTTGTTGGGCAGATTGCCACACGCCAGGCTATTATGAATCCCCAGAATACATTCTTTTCAGTTAAGAAGTTTATTGGGGGAAGATGAACGAGGTGGACGAAGAGTCGAAGCAGGTGTCTTACAGGGTTGTTCGTAATGAGAACGACAATGTGAAATTGGATTGCCCATCTATTGGGAAGCAATTTGCAGGTGAGGAGATTTCTGCTCAAGTTAGTTGTTTTTTTTAAGGGGTTGAACGAGAGATTATCTTTTGTTAGGGTTTGATTTTCCAATTCTTGTCTAACTATGTTGGTTTTTTCTAGTAGTATTTGATTTTGCTTGTACCTAATTTAAGCATTGACCCTTTCACTGCTATAGTGTATGGCTGTGTTATTGCTTTCTGTAGAGATTTAGGGTTTTGTAAGGAGGATTCTTACGTATTATGGTTCATTTAGTTATTATTTTTTTGGTAAATGCATTTTTCTCGATGCTCTACTCAGTTTCCTCTTCTTCGACAGTGGGAAATCGCTCTTGTAAGTGTTTGTTGCGTCCAGTGATTTCTATGTAGTGTATTCATAGCAAATTAGTACGATTCTCATGAAATACCAAAAGTGATAGATATAAATTGCTATTAATTTATTAGCCGATTAGAATTAGGAAAAAATGCTTCTTTGGTGACTAGGATGTTGTTTTCAACAATTGTTCTTGGAAATTAAGGTCTTAGTTGTTTACCTTCAGTGCGTACATCAATCCCTGTGCATACCTGTCATGTCTTTTATGCCTGAGTGCTACAGAGACTTAAAAATTGTTTCCATGCATCTTGAGAATAAGAAGTGAAGTCTCTTGTGCAGAGGACTAATAATTCTCTCCTTCATGCCCTACGCATAAATCTAAATTTGCTTTAATGTTCTCTTTTTGATCTAATATTTACTTCTGGTTACGGAGAACAAATGATCATTGAGTGTCTCCTATTTCCAGATGAGATTTGTATGGTTTTTCTCTAAATTAGAAGTGTTACAATGGCATTTTGGATTTTGAAATTTGAAATCACTGCAACTATTCTTTTTTTGATGGACAGTAGCAACGCCAAAGCAAATCAGAGAGCTGATGAAGGTGGATGGGATATTCAGTCTGATTTGGCATTTGGTTTGTTTGCAGAAATACCGTTTGCACACCAGAAGGCCAAGTCCTTCTCCTCAGACATCTGCTTCTCAAGCTCCACAGTTGGTGGTTCTTGGAGGAATTTGGGTGCCCCCTGATTATGCAGCAGCCCATCAAGCTCCAGGACTTTACAGTCCCCTTTCAAATACTACCACTTCTCATTCCCAGTCAGACTATTGCCAATCACCAATTCCCCAAGAATATTATTCCCAGGCGAATCAATCTTCTCAACTACAGCGTTGACAACTTACCTATTGTGAACAACATCATACTCCTTCACAGTCTTTAAGCTCACCTCAAGGGCCTTTACAGTTGACAGGACAGTCTTCTGGCGCTAGGGGAACTTCTGCAGATGGTGGCAAAGAGGAAAGTGTAGGAGATGGAAAATCAGAGAGTTCCAATTGGAAAGGTGAAGAAAATGCCCAAAATGGAGAGGCGATTAATATGGGCAGTTCTCTGTCACTGAGAAAACCTCTACAGTCTGTAGATGGAGATGAAGAAGATAGCAGAGGCAGTGAAACTGCTTTGAAATTTTAGCTGATTGTGCAGGTTTTTTGGCTAGATGAGTGATACAGGAGGTGACTTCTATGCTCTAATTAGTTTGTGTTTAAAGTGAGACGATCCTGTGCTAACTACCATTTTGACCGGTTTATGCAAATTAAACTTTTGAAATACATAAATATGACTAGGCCACATTTTTGAGAGGTGGTTTGACTTTCCACTTATGTTAACCTTATCAATGATAGTCTCAACGGAGTGATATCTTTTGTATAAAGTTGAGGACAGCATCATCAACTTAACTGGTCATATGGCCAACAGAATCTGGCGGTGTCCGAAAATCCTAGCAGCACTAAAAATGAAATGGCAGGATTTGTTGCGGTGAAGAGTCTAATCCAGAAGCTTCATAGTGGCAGTAGACACAACAGTTTGATACACTAATAAATCAGTTTTGACCAGCAAAGCATGTTGAGACTATGACTGTGTGTGCAGGATTACTGACAAATATGATTCATTTTCATATTTTTCAATCGGTAGTTGTATCTTTTATACAGTTTTGTTGAGTGAGTTGAGTTTTTTTGTTGGAGGTAGTAATTCAATGTTCATAGAAAATGTCTTCAGTTTTTTTGTTCCACATCACAGAAATATAAAAAACACAGTTTTTCTCTCTTCTTGAAATTGCAACCTCTTCTGTCATGTTCAAATTTTTGACTGCTGGCCATGATAATTTTTTGGCTGTTGAAAAAGACAAATTGATATGTGAAAACCAAATCTGTTGCAGACTACATAGCCAAAATTATAGAGAACTTACCTTTTGCTTTAGTTACAATCATGAAGCACAAGATCAGTAATCTAACTTTATTGTTAAATTCAAGTTGGAACTTATATGAATCATACCAAATAGTAAATACTAAATGCCATGTTTCAAAAATAAGGAAATTCAAATTCCCTTCCATTTTTGATGACTAGTACCGTATTTTTCAAAGGGCTATTGCACTTTGTCAATCATCTCATATTAAATTTATGTCAAAAATAGAGTTTGGATATGTCATAATTGGTTTCTGTCTAATTTTTGCTACATAATAAATTTAAGCCTCCATTTTAGGGATTTTAAATATC
>VDFB02368567.1:0-13010 GCA_007258455.2 Sequoia sempervirens
ACCCTAGGGAATGTATATGCTAACGAATGACTGTAATATTTGCAAAATGAACCCTAGGGAAAGCTTTAAATGGTAAACCATGACTATAATATTTGCAATATAAACCCTATGGAGCACATATGCTAACCTATGACTACAATATTTGCAATATAAACCCTAGCGATAGATAAAGAAACACCTATGACTATAATATTTGCAATATAAACCCTAGGGAAACATAAATAAAAACCTATGACTATAATGGTTGTAATGAAGATCAATATAAAGCTTACAAATGGAAAACAATAATGGTTGTAATGAAGAACAATATAAAGTAAATGAATGGAAAAGTGTGAAAGGAAAACCTGGAACAATATGGATGCTAGTGCACTGGAATCTGAATTGTTGCCTCCCCTTGATGTTAACTCGGTGAATTTTGTGTTTGTCACTCCTCCTTTTCTTATGTCGCTCACTGTAGAATAAGTGAATACTTGAAGGTTTTCATGGCTATTTGAATTTGATTGATGCTTGTTTGGTGTGGTGAAATAAATTGTTGTCCTATTTTGAATTTGAATTCTATTTCGTATGAATTGGAGATTTGATTGATTTCAGCGATTAATTCTTGACTTGATTGGTTTGGTGGATTGTTTGAAATTGTTTCCATGTTTTGTTTTTGAATAATGGTGGCCTTACAATACTATTAAATGGATGCAGGTGGGATATTTATCTTTGGCTCCAATATGTGCGCATCCTACTTGGCAAGATGAGATAGATTGAAGCTGATACGTGTTGTAGGTCTTATGGTTGAAGGGATGGTGAATGCATTTGCGTGTTGGTTTGGTTATGCTACAATGGGAAACATTGTTGTAATGGGTTCGCTAGTCGATCAAAGATGGGTTGGATGGGTTTGAATGTTGTTGACTTGAAACCTTGTTTATGTTGTGTAGTTGTGATTAATGTGAAAGTGATGCCTGCATTGGTGCGACAGTTGGGTTTACCACTTTACGGGGAAGGGTGCATGTCTTAATGTTTGGGTTGTTTAAATTCCATGTTAGAATGCTACTTGTTATATGTCAGATACAAGTTGGATACACTTCATCATGTTTGGCTACCAGCGTGTACTTGTTTTGTTTTGAAATGAATGTTATTAAGTGTGCATTTTAAATCTGATTTATGTTTGATGTCATCGTGCCTATTTATGGATGATTTTAAAGCTGTGAAGGACATGTCCTATCAAGATCGCTAGGTCCCCGCCATGCATTGGCTCCTTCTATTTGTATTATTAAATACTATCGTGTAAAATGAACGCAACATATCTTCTTTGGGCAGGACTAGTTTATGCATATAAGAGAGGAGATAATTTTTACGCAAAGAATGATTTCAATTGTATGCAGGGCGCCATTAAACACTCCCGCCATTTTTCAAAACCCTAAATTAAATATCATCAAACTCCCAACCCACACAATATTGTAGTAAACCAGAAAACAATATGCAGATAAAGTTGAAATGCAACTGCAGCAAAGAAGACTATATGGAATGGGCAATACTGGAGCTCCAGGGCGCCATTGATGTGCAGCCTGCCTTTCAAAATAAGCTGCAAAATCTGCACATTGGATCCCTGTGTCGATCCTCTAAACAGGTAAGCAAATTTCAATTGCACCCCTATTTGTTTTTCTTTCTTTTCTTAAAATTTGGTAAATTGGCCTGTTCGAGTAACCCTTAGGCTTAGCTTGCCACCTCTAAGGGCTATATGTTTTTTCAAGTTTGCCCACTACTTGTACACAGTATTATCTGTTAGGGTTACAGCGCATCCAGCAAGTTGGACAAATTTCCTGGGATTTGAAGTTGGGTTCTATAATGAAATGAAATGATTTTATTTTATTAGTGTGGCTGAGACCAAAATAGTCCGTAGAACGCTCCGTAGTCACAATTATGAAGCGTACAAACAAGGGTATTCCGGCACATGCACACTGTAAAAACACCAGCTTCCTTTTGAATTGTGGATCTTCTACCATGCGTTGTCGCCAACAATTCTTATACTTGCAAGTTGATGTCTCGCCCTTTCCTTTGGGTCTTGGTTTGGTTATTCACACATGCATTGAATTATTTATTAAATATGCGATAGGACTAGTGAACTGAACCTGACAGTTTGGTCGGTCCTGGCCTACCTAATTGGAGTATTGCTTCTCTGCCCTACCGCAATGGCTGAATTCTTTTGCTATATCTGAGTAAGGGACGAGAAGGAGATGGGTGGACCAACATTTGTGCACTTGCTTCAACGCAATAGGTTGGTTGAGGTCATTTGTGCCACCATTTCTTTACACACAAATAATTTTTTATCAAGAATTTCTACCTTTTCTAATCTTGCCTCTTGAAAGAGGGCAGGCAGAGCATTGACTCTCGAGATGCTAATATATCCACTTCATAGAGATTTTCTTGACTCTTAATGAATTTGATTTTTTATTATACAAAATCTACATGGAAAATAGTACATTTTAAGCAGGCAAAATATTTGGTTAAGTTGCTAAAAAATGGACATTTTCTATAACAAAATGAAAGTATTTTACGAGGGAATTATCAATGCATCCTCTGCTGCCATACGGTAACACCTTAAGCTTGTGAAGCTTATGTTGAGTAGGTGAGAAGAAATTTATTCCTAAGCTTCAGGTTCTTCAATTTTCAGTACAATATTTACATTTGTTTATTCTCAAATTGCACAATCTACTCCAAGAGTTTGCTAATCAGAAAACAACGAAGCAGGCTTTGGGTATGCAATTTTCTGATTGATTTATGGACATATTAACATTTTCCAATTGCACTATCACCGGTAGGTTTGATTTCAGGTGTTTTGGGCCTTCCCAGGCTTGTGGTTGTATATCTAATAGTGGTATATATGCATGATGAGGTTTTGTTCCATATTTATAATCTATCACTTTGTGGCTGAATTATTGAGGTATCAGGCCCTTTCATAACATCTTTCTCTAAGATCTCAATTGAAAACTATTAGTTAGGCAATCTTATATATTTTAGAATTTTGATAAGAAATCAAAACATTGTTTTTAATAATTTTGGTCTGGTACGGTTAGGCTGAAACCTTAGTTGGAAAATAGAATCCTTAATTTTCTAAGTTGCACGTGCTAAGAAAATAGAATCCCATGCAGGGAACTACCAATCATTATTACAGGACAGGCAATTCCATGTCCAAACAAGAGAACAGAAAGAACATAATATTAACCTTTAGGCCAGAGCAGCTTTTCATTTGGCTGGATGCTTTTGGCCCCTTTTGTAGAGGGCTAGCATTAACCATAACAAATTCTGACATAATTGTCAACGGGCTTGCCCTATGATGTCTCAATTAAGGCACATATATAAGATTTGTGTTTGGCTTCTCCCAAGTTGTTTTATCACCCAACAAGATGTTCAACGGTCATGCTAAGAAGCTTGTCTTTCTTTGGACAAAATCACAGTAATGGCTTTGAATACACTAATATTAGAAATTCTAGATATCTGTCAGTCATTCAAGATGGCAACATATTCATCTTACTATGTGATGGTAACCCCTGGATATGTTATTGCCTATCATTTCAAAACTTATGCTTAACTTGTGATAGGAACTGTACGTCATTGTCTAAGTATATGATAGCAATGTTGCCATCTTCTTGATACATATTCAAATATGTATTGAGATCCCAATTTCTTGTATTATCTTACCATGTTGATCAAATAAATGGCATAACTATAGTAGTTTTGGTTGGTAATTAGGGGTAACAAAGCTCCATTAAATTAATTGCCTTAGCTAATCCTTGGTCCCAATATCAGTGCTTTTACTAAATGCACTTATTAATCTCAAGATTGGTGAGCTCTCCATTTATTAGATTATTATTTTGCCTCTATTTAGAACAATCTTTGAAAGGGAATACTATCTATTCCTTAGAATAGCACTACTGTTAAGTATGAATGCCAATGTATGTGAAGCAGTAAATTGTGCTATTGTTTGATCCTAGAAGTTCACTTCCAAGGTAGCAGAATATCTAGGAGCCTTGTCTCATTGTTAACTAATTTTTATTAGTGGCATACAAAACTTGACATGCTTGCTTTTGCACATATGTGGATTGGAATTAGTAATTTTTCATCTTGCAAGCAATGGCTCTATTTGCCTTTGTCTGTTTTGTTATGTTCATGAAATCCATCAACATGAATTTTTCAAACAGCTTTCCAGCTATCATGCACTTGCACGATTGCGTCCTTTTCATTGTAATTATAGGTATTGTGATTGTGTGCCAAAAGACTATTACAATGCTAGAAGTCACCAAAGATTCCTTTAATTGTCCAACTTATTACTTATGATTGTTGTGACACTCAAATCATCTCTCAAATTTGGAATTCTCTTTAGTCATTCCTCATTACTAGCTTGGAAATATCAACAACATTCTAGTCGTAAATAGAATTACATTGAAATCATGTATCATATAGTTGGCATGTATTCATGCTCACCCACATAGATGGAATGAAAATGTGCTTCATTAAGTGCTCAATTAATCAAACAATGCATTCTTATATTGGATGTGGTCCCTTTCAATCATATTCAACTTCTTGTTATCCATGCTTGTTGATATTGCATTGCGTTCAACAACTACATTTGTTGTGCCACCAACATAATGTAAGTAGAATGAAGCACATAAGTCCAACAAGAAGATTGAGCACATTTGAGAATGACTCCAATTTATCCTTGCCAAATGAAGTATATGAAATGCCACAATCAAAGGGTCTTGCATTAGTTCAAAGTTGTTTCTACAACTTTGTTATATTTATAGAAATGAAGGTTCAAAGGATCTCATATGAAGCTTATATTGCATGAAAATGATCCCTAAACCATCTTTAGAATTATCTAGTGATAGTTTTTTGTGCTTTGTTTATCTCAATGATATCTATTCAATTTCCAAGATTGAACTATATGAGTTGTATTTTGTACCTTTGCTTAGGTTGACACCAATAGAAGCAATAATATAACTTGATGATCTTGATCTAAGGATCTTAGTATTGCCCATGATGGGTCACATTTTTTTTTTCAAAGATAATTTTCATACGCTGTAGTGAAAATGCATGTGTTATAGGTCACGGTATATGGGTAATTCTAAAAATAATTGAAGTAGCATGTTTGTGAGTAAATCAAAACTCAATGAGGAAGAGCTTATGTGTGATGAAGGGAGACAAATGGATTTCTTTCTACAACCAACTCCTTGCAACATTATTGAAGGTAGCTTTTGCTCATGTTTTCTTTGAGATATTTCTTATTACACCATTAGTCTAATTGGCAATACAACTACTATGGTCAGATATCATTGGATATGTCTCCTAGTTGACAACATTTAATTGACTTTGCCACTAATAACAAGCATCCAAAATTGACCTTAAGTGGTCCAAGCAGTGGAATTTTTGAAGTGGCAATCATTCAAATTTGGCATCGTTGCCTTCATTGTGTGCATTGGGTACAATGGTGTCAAGGGGCAGCTCCCATCTAACATTAGGGCCCAACATCTAATTTGGCCCATAACACTAATTGCCACACTACTTGGAATAGTTGTTAATTAGATCCATGGATAATGTATGGATGACAGGCCACTTGAATACAATTCTTTTTGCCTTCCACAATGGTTTCTCCTCTGATGTCTTGGTTAAAATTTGCATAAACATTCATGCTATGACAAAGCATAGCAAAATGGAGTGAGATGTCTATATATTCAATCTTACCTACATCATATACCTAGCGTACAAACAATGGTCATGTATCTGTCTTTGTACCCTCAAGCTTTTGTGTCTACATTTGTATGTAATATAGTTGTACACTTATTTACTTATTTATCCTAATTTGAATGTTTTCCTTGTGCTTGTATCATTATTTGCAACCCTATGACTCTAGTTCACTATGTTAGATACCATAGTCATTCTTTAACCTCGTATGTCTAGTTGGGTCACTCACCCTCTTTTCAAGAAGGGTTACCAACCTCCATTGCTCTATTTGTTTAAGGGTTTATTGTAGATAAATGAACAACATGTGGGCTAGAAAAATCTTCTTGTAGATTCTTCATATATAACTTGTTTGCTTTGGTTGGCTCTATTTATGAAAAATAATCTTCATTTTCTTGGTTGGTGATTGATATTGATTGGATGCATTCTTTGGATCTTTCTCTATCGTTTGTTGCTTTTGTTGACAATTTAGGACAAGCATGCAAGGTGATTGTAAGCATGACATTATCTACATTTGAATAGTTGAGGTTTTGTCATATAATTTTATTCCCAACTTTGTCAAATTTTTTGGGATGTGCATGGTTACTTGAAGACTTGTACCTTGATCCTTGGTACTCATCTTTGACAAGGGAACATGTTCACATCTTGGAGACACATATGGGGATGTCTCAAGATATTAGGAGACTTAAGATGAAGTTTCTTTGCATCTCGTTGCTTTTCTTGAAAGCCTCTCTTGAAAATTGCAAGATTTCCTATAGAGGTTTCTTAGGTATATCATAAAAATTAAATAATGGTGTCCTCAAGTGATGATTAGTGGTTGACAAGAGCTAACATAACTAAATAAATACATATATAGAATTGTAATTTACTAATTTTTGCATGAAAATGTACAAATTTATCAATTGATTGAAAATATAGCCATCTCTAAGGATAACCCTACCATATTTTTAAAATAATGGCATTCCCTTGCCAATCTCCATTTGCCATCCCCAATTGGTTATGGTTTAAATTCAATTGATTATGTCAGTTGATGAATTAACAACTATCAATATATCTAATATTTGCTTTCTTTGACATCTATATTTCAATACTTTAAAATTTTAATCATTTTAGTATATTACGTTCTTTAAAGTTGTGTGTCCATTGTATAATTTTTCTTTTTCAAGATTTGAATTATATGAAACTTTTAAATTTTTTTTTGAAACTTGTATACTAGTACTTGTCCCCATCGTTCATACCAATAGTCTTGTACCAATACTAGTCCTACTTGTCTCTTGGTGTTTCGGTAGATGTTTGCAAAGATTAGGTTTCTGGTTTACATGTATGTAGGCATATGTGATTAAGCTTCTAATCTAATGTTGTGATGAATTATCTAAGTGAGTTTTGTATAGTTTTGAAGATGGGTCTATGCCAATAGCTGAGGGCTAATGTAGATAAATGTACTTGGATTGGATCAATTCTTTTGGATCAAACTTTTGGGCCCAATATGGTGATAATAAATCCACTTATTGAAAAACAAAGGTCTTCCTTAGAATACTCATCTCCATCTTCTTGTTGGCAACAGTTTCTATGAAAATTTCCCTAGCTGAAATGTTGTATTGACAAAGCTTGTATGCCCATTCTCGTGTTGTTTTGATGGATGGATAGAGGCTTAAAAAGTTTATGAGTGCACTATCATCAAAACCCTTATGTTTTCTTCAATAGGTTGTTTTGTGCACATCAAGAAGTTTCAGCCTGTCATCATCTTCTTCTTTATGGCATTTCCAAGGTATAATGGGAGTGCATGAAGTTAGGGGATTCTATTATTTCTATTGCACATAATAATTAAAGCTCATTTATGACCTGATGGATGTACAATCATTTGTTCTTTTTGATGTTAAATCAAGTCGGTTAGTGATTTGAAAAGGATCTGATTTTTGTACCTCGTGGCATATTTTGGGACAGTGGATAACTTCTTTAATGTTGGATAGTGTTCAAGGTGGTATGGGACATCCATGTGCAATCTTTGACGTGCAAAAAGATCTTTGTGATAGTATTTTGCTGGTTTTGGCAAAATCGCCGGATGTAGCAGGTGGAGAAAGTGCAAATGTTGTAGCAAATTTGTTAACCATTGCTTTGAATGCAAAAACATCTCTACCAAAAGCGGTGAAGTCGTTACAAGAAGTTGTGTGCGTCCAAAATGACATTCAAGTTATCCATTTTTCTCATTATTGTGTGTTTTTAGTCTCTTCAATTACCAAATGTGTTGTAAATCTATTCATAGTCCCCATGGAATTTTGTAAGCAATTATTAGTGATTCGCATGCATTGCGAGGGCTGTAGTTGGTGGTTTTGTAAGGAAATCTGAGTTGTAATATTAGTAGAGGTAGGGAAAGTAAATTGGGAAGGGTTTATGAGGTTGTTGGAGTCATTCTTAGTGTGATAGAGCTTTGTTTTGCAAGCCTAAGGGCTGCCAACTCCTTGTAAAGCCATCTTGAAATGCACAATTGAGATTGTGCCCACATCTTTGCTAGAGTTTTTTCTCCCGGGTAAACTTGTCTTCATTTCATGGTGTTTGCTTTCTTGTTACATTGCTATTACTTATTTAGTTATGCTTGATAGTTCTAGTTGTTGACCCTCTCTTAAATTAAGAGTTTAATTTGTAGTTGATGAGCTAGTTAAGGAATATCATTTGCTAGTTCACAAATGAAGGAATATAATACCTTTTAGGAGGTTTGTTGTGAGTCTTTCACAGGTTCATGCCCAAAACTAGATCAAGTGGAAAGAAGATTCTACCTTTGCAAAGAGGTTGAATCTCACAAGTAGGAAAAGTTGTTGAGAAGCATGCAAGGTGAAGGGGATTATGCAGATGTTGGAGCAAGATTCCAAAAGATGCAGAACACAATTGCAAGTTTATCTTAGTTCATGGAGATCATGAAGAGCCTTGTGGAAGTCGTCTTGAGAGTTTGACTTTGGACAAAGACAAAGGTTCAAATGAGGAAGAGGAAGCACCCAAGGTGGATATGAGCTTACCAAACAAGTCTATTCATGGTGGAGTCTCAAGATTGAGATATTGCCATTCAAGGAGGATATGGGTGTAGAGAAAATTGAAATTGGGGTATAATTTAGTACACACTCTTACTTTAGATCAAAAGATCGTATTTGCTAGACTAAGGTTTGCAAAACATGTGTTAACTTGGTTTGAGAGTATTCCATGGCTTCGAAAAAAAATTCTGTAAGTTTTTGGGAACATTTTATGCAATTAATTAGGAAGCAATTCTATCCAATATGTAACAAAGAAGAGAAGAGTATGGAATGGAAATTTTTAAAACAGAAAGAGGGACAAAGTGTACAAGAATACACTAGTGAATTTTCATAGAAGGCATATTCAAATGGGTAGGGATGTGTTAGAAGATGAAGTCCTAATGAAATACATAGGGGGTCTTCATAATCATTTCCGTAGGACTGTATTTCTTTCCAATTAGTGGACATAGATGAAGCATGTTCACATGCTTGTTATTTTGAGATAGACATATGCACTTCCTCACTCAATTTGAATGAAGTTAAAGGCAAGAAAAACAATAAGAAGGTGAATTCCACTAGCACGAGGAAGAAATCTGCACATTGTAACCATTGTGGTGAGAATGGTCATGGAGAATCATCTTGTTGGAAGCTTCATATAGAAAAGAACCCATATAAGGAAAAAGGTATAAAGGATGCTAATGTCTCACTTGAAAATAATGAAATAAAGGTAATTGATTGTACTATCAAAGTTGATTATAAATTTTTTCGCCCTACTAAGAAGGTTGGTTTGATGGATAGAAACACATTGTTTAACATTAAGATACATGTCAATTGTGTTAAGGTTGATGCTTTATTTAATTCATGGTCACAGATTAACTTGATTGCAGAAAGTTTGGTAGATAAATTTTGGTTTGAAGACTTTACAAAACCCTACGCCCTAATGGCTTGGGTTGGTTAAATGAGGTGTACAAATGCTAGTTGATAAGTAATGGAAATTGAAGTTTACTATTGATTCTAAATATGTTGACGCAATCGTGTTAGATGTTACTCTTCTGGAAATTTGTGAAGTTGTCTTTGGCAGCACCTACTTGTATGGCAGTCGTTTACAAGAGAGAACAAGTACTGGATCATCAAGAATGGTAGATCTTTTCTTTCATGTTGTATGTTTTTAATGGCAAGAAGCAGTCTTCTGAGATCCTAAATCTTCATGGGAAGATGGGTGTTAACACACAAATTGTACATATGAAGGTTGGAATAGTTGCTCCATGTTCAAGCAAATTTTCACTATGTCTTCTAGACACTTGGAGGTAGAGTTGTATCGAATTTTGGTGGGCTTTTGTATTGTGGTGCAAGCTGAGATGGCATACTGTCATCAGTTTGGGGATTCTTGCATCCTCATTCGTTGAATATCTAGCTTGTGGGAACCAAAAGCCTCCATATTGGGGAGGTGTGATTAGAAAAGGATCTGGTTTTTGTTGTTCATGGCATGCTTTGGGACATGGACATCTTCTTTAATGCTGGAGAATGTTTAGGGTGGTATGGGACATCTATGTACAGGCTTTGGTATGCGAGAAGATCTTTGAAACATAGTGTATTAATTTTGGCAAAATTGCTGGTTGCAGCATGTGGTGAAAGTGTAAAGGCTGCAGTGAATTTGTCAACTACTGGGGGGAAAACAAAATGGCTCTCTCGCAAAAGCAGTGGTTTCATCATGACAAGTTGTTTGCATCTAGTGATGCTCCAGTTATCCATTTTTCTCGTTCTTTATATGCGTTTTCAGTCTTTTAACCTTCCACATGTGTTGTAAAGCTATTTATAGATCCTATGTGATGTTTATCAAGCAATTCTTAGTGATTCACATGCATTTTGAAGGCTGTAGTTGGAGGTTTTTGTAGGAAATCCGAGTTCTGGAGACTGTCATAGCAGCAGAGTAGGGGAAAGTAAATCGGGGAGAGTTTGTGAGGTTGTTGGAGCTGTTCTTAGTGTGATAGAGCCCTATTTTGCAAGCCTAATGGTTTCCACGCCATTGTAAATCCATCTTTAAGTACATAAGTGAGATTGTGGTCACATCTTTGTTGGAGTTTTTCATCCACAATGGGTTTCTCCAGGGTAAACTTGTCTTCATTTCATGGTGTAATGTGGAAGTATCTTCACAGTTTCTTGCAAGATCTGTCTCCTTGGGTTTTCTAAGGGCAGTGGGGTGGAATCCTCAAATTCACTAGTATGTTCTTACAGCCAGGTACACGTCCTACTCCTACCTATTGTATCAGGGCAAGCAAATCTGTCTTTGAGAGACTAGAGATCATTATTTGTCTTTGTCTATATAATCTGCTGGAAAATGCGTTCCTAAGGACAAAACATTCCATGTTTTGAACTGATCATGGAAAAAAATTTCCAGACTCTGGCCCGAGCTTTAATGTGCAGGTTGGCAAGGGTGCCTTTTCTGCCGGACAATTAAACAATGATTACGAGAATGTTGGATGCAGATACTTCATTGCCCTTTTCTATCTCAAGTCAATCTGTCTTCTCTGAGAGTCTAAAGGTCATTGCTTCTCTCTGTCTGTGCCATTGCAAGGAAAATGCTTGCCTAGGAACAAAATTGTTTCAATCTCTGTAACCAATCCTTGCAAATCATTTCAAAACTGTGATCCAAGCTTTCATGTGCTGGTTTGCGGAGTCCTTCCCACCAGATATCTTAAAATGATGATGAAAAGGACCTAGGAAGTAGAGATGTCGTTGCCCTTTTTCATCTCAAGCAAATCTATCTTGTCTGAGTGAATAAAAGTCATTCTTTGTCTTTTGTCTATGCTATCTTACGGAAAATGCTTGCCTAAGAACAAAACTGTTACAATCTTCAAACTGGTCCTTGCGATTAAATTTCCAAACTGTTACCTGAACTTTACTTTGCCTGTTTATAGGGGTTTCCTTCCTGCCAGATGTGTTAAAATAATGGTTTAAAATGACCGAGGATGTTAAAACCATGGTTAAAAGTTGTTCATATGAAGTGTTACTGGGCTCTTAGGATCCATCCATTTGAAAATAACTCTCAATTTCTGTAAGATGAAAACCACAAAGTCCTGTGTAGTTTGAAATAACAAGGACAGGATGTTAGAAGTCATCATCATCATCATCATCACAATTAATCTCTAAAGTATTTAACCTTAAATCTACAAGCTCAATCTTAACCAGGATGGAACTGAAGTACCTTCAGTAATTACTTAAGTTCTGCTAGAGACAAAAGTCCTGATCTACTTATTAATTATATTCCTGAATTAATTTTATAAATACAAATTATATGGCAAAGTACATGCCAGGTTTGTAGCATTTTTTATCGAGAAGAATTATAGATATAGTCATATAGATAGTTTTCCTTATTTTATGTTTCTTGGTTTCATATTTCTACTGAATGTAGAATTTTAACCAGATCAGTTGTTTCTCATTATTTTTCCTTATATCCCAGGACAACTATTTCTTCACTGTTGGATATCATGAACTCGAGGGAAAGAAAGTTCCTCTAAAGAAACCGTTACTGGTTCTTAGAAAACACAAAAGTGTTGATATGAGAGATTTGGATGCTAACTTCAACATTCCTGAAGTGAAGCGTTCAACTGTAGAATATGAAGTTATTGGCATCATCAAACAGAAGATTCTCTTCAAGACAAGGCCGAAGGCACTCATCTCGAGTACTATCTTCAACCGATACTTAATGGATAAAATTATCACTGAAATAACCCTTAGCTTGTTCACAAATGCTTTGGCATGATTTTGACATGGATCGACAGCATTACATTTGTTGCTTCACTTCTAGCTCATATAAGTTTGTGTGTGTTGCGTATTTCCATTTTATAGTGAGCTCATTTCTCTATTTGGCTGGTTACATGCAGAGCCTGAAGTTAAGGAGAAAAAGATCACAGCGTTGGATGCATCAGCTAGTTAATCTCCTGCAAATGAAAAAATAAAGCAGGTTGGGGGTTGCTATTTTATGAAGGTTGACGTATGGCTTTTTCAGTTTTGCTTTGTCTACTTCTCTAATTGTGACAAGGTATGACTTGGGACAGACCCACATTTTCTGTGATATTCCAGTAGGGTCATCTATTTAAATTACGATCTATATCAGGATCACTAAGTTGAATGTGTCGGATCACTGAGCTGAATGTGTTGGACCAATGGCCAATATGGTTTCTCATTTCTTTTGTGCCCTAAATCTACTTGTCTGATGATCATCATGATGTACTTTTTTTCGACTGGTTAATGAGGGTTTACCAGCTCCTTGTCCCGTGA